>JAACNH010000633.1:80745-104801 GCA_019447015.1 Hymenochirus boettgeri | reverse complement strand
CTTAATAGGAACGTCCAGTAAGGGACCTTTCAAATACGTGCCAGCATAGGTCTGATTGGTTATGGTCTCTCTTCAGGGTTATTCCAACATCTTTACAGCTTAGCTGGCTTCTAATAGTCAGTCCGGTAGGGCTAGATCCACTCTTTCCTGTGCGTCCTGACTTCCTGTCTTCCTAGACCTCACAAAAATCCAGTCACTAGCTGTTCATGGTTTTGAAGTTCTTTTAGGTACTTCTTAAATTCATCGTTAGTAGATCACTTTGAGGATTTGTTAGATTTGTAGTTAGTATGGAATACTAGTAGTTGGGGTATCCTTGCTGTCCCCCAATGTTTGGGTCTTGTATTTGTGGATTATGTTTGTTCTGACACTGTCGATTGGTCATTATGCTAAATGCTGCTTTTTATGACCCCAGTCACGTCTATCGTAATCCATACAGTCATGGTATAACTCTTACTATCTCATCATCCGGTCATGGGATATCGTGTAATTCATCCATCCAGGTCAGTGTATGATCTGTCTTATGCATCCATCCAGGTCACGGTCTTATCTGATAATCATTCATATCATCCAGGTCAGGTATTATCTTCGTAATATTTATTCATCCAGGTTACGTAATATCTGTAATATTCATTCATCCGTCACGGTTATCTGTACTATCATACATCCAGGTCCAGGTATATCTGTATACTTCATGCATCCAGGTCACGTAATATCTGTAATCTTCATTCATCCAGGTCACGTCCGTTTCTTGTATAATCTTCTCCAGGTCACGGGTCTTATCTGGTAATATCATTCATCCATGTCACGGTATATCTTTAACTATTCATTCATCCATGTCACGTATATCTGTAATATTCATTCATCCCGGTCACGTATATCTGTAATATCATTCATCAGGTCACGGTATATCTTATATTCATTCATCCCGGGTCACGGTCTTCTGTAATATCATTCCTCCCAGGTCACGTCTATCTGTAATTTCATTCATCCATGTCTAGTATATCTGTCTGATATTTATTCATCCAGGTCCGTTCTATCTGTAATTTCATCATCCTCGGTCCGGTATATCTGTAATATTCATTCATCAGGTCACGGGTCTTTTCTGTAATAATCATTCATCCAGGTCACGTCCTATCTGTATTTCTTCATCCAGTCATAGTCATAACTCTGTATATTATTCATCCAGGTCCACTGGTCCTATCTTATTTCATCCATCCAGGTCATGGTATATCTGTAATATTCATTCATCAGTCACGTATATCTGTAATATTCTCCATCGGTCATGGTATATCTGTAATATTCATTCATCCCGGTCACGGTCTATCTTTATATTCATTCATCCGTCACGTCTATCTGTAATATTCCATTTATCCAGGTCATTGGTATATCGGTAATCTTCATTCATCCAGTCACGGTCTATCTGTAATAATCTTCCTCGGTCACGTCTTTCTGTAATAATCATTCATCCAGGTCACGTCTATCTGTACTATCATTCATCCAGGTCATAGGATTCTGTAATATTTATTCATCCAGGTCACGGTCCGATCTGTAAATCATCCTCCAGGTCACGGTATATCTGTAATTTCATTCATCAGGTCACGGTCTTTCTGTCTAATCATTTCATCCAGGTCACGGTCATCTGTAATATTCATTCATCCAGTCATAGTATATCTGTATATTTATTCATCCAGGTCACGTCTATCTGATATTCATCCATCCAGGTCATGGTATATCTGTAATAATTCATTCATCCATTTCCGGTATATCTGTAATATTCCATCCATCAGGTCGGTATCTGTAATATCATTCATCCAGGTCACGGTCTTCTGTAATATTCATTCCATCAGGTCACGTCTATCTTACTATTCATTTATCCATGTCATGGTATATCTGTAATATTCATTCATCCAGGTCAGCGGTTCTATCTGTAATAATATTCATCCAGGTCACGGTCTATCGGTAATATCCATCCATCCAGGTCACGGTATATCGTAATATTATCCATCCAGGTCACGGTATATCTGTAATATTCATCCATCAGTTCACGGTATTATCGTCAGAGTCATCCATCCAGGTCACGGTATATCTGTACTATTCATACCATCCATGTCCACTTGTATATCTATATATTCCCATCATCCAGTCACGGATATCTATAATATTCATTCATCCAGGCACGGTATCTCTTGTAATATTCATCCATCCAGGTCATGGTATATCTGTAATATCATTCATCCAGGTCACGGTAATATCGGTAAGTGCAGCTCCAGGTCTGTAATATCTGTAATATTCCTCCATCCAGGGTCCGGTATATCTGTAATATTCTCCATCCAGGTCACGGTATATCGTTTGTATTCACTTAGATCAACTGGACTTGAAGTTTTTTAGTTTTCTTGAAGCTTTTCACTAGTCACCACCCACTGGCTTTCTCAATCAAATTGTACAATCATTCATGAATTTTTTGGGGGGAGAAAGCCTCGGATGCTCCATTTGATCTATTGACCTATAACAGATATGTCTTATCAAACATTCGAAAACAATAACCTGTCTTTAACATTTATAACACTATAAGTCACAAGTTTCTTATAGGGGTTACTTATTGTAACAATGTACCCTATGTGTTGTGGGGAGTGGTGTCACTCCGCATTTATAGTAATTGTAATCTGCCATTTAACTTAGTCCTACAGTAAAGAAAAATGTTCTTATTATTTTTATCTAGTTTGCGGTAGCCCTCTCTGGTTAGCTGTATTTATATATCAATTACGGTATCCCTTAGTGGTGTTTTGTTTTTTGGCGGTGCTGTTTTCCCCCGTCCCCTATTTGGGCTGAGTGGAAGACCATCCAGATTTTCTTCCCTCCCCCTCACCCCGTTTATAAGTACATCTTTGTTCTTTCCACTCACTTATATACAAGTGCCCACCCACTATTTTAATAATAAGATATTTGTTATGCCGCCGATTTGGGGGGGTTCACCCGCCACTCTGTGTTTGTTGGAGGAGGGGGGAACCCTTCTAGTTGTTATACATTTTATCTGCTACTGTTCCTGTAGGGTGAAGCGAGTGGGTATGTGTCCATTTTGTAGACTATATATCCACCCACATAATATTTTAAATCTCACAGTCTGCGGTTGTTGACTTAGTAGCGGTAGGTTGATTACGCTTCCTTGGCATTCAGTTTTTCAACATCTCAGTCATACATCTTTTTATATACATTAGCCGCTAGTAGTCGATCAGTTTTGGCTATAATTTGCAGATTATGTATCACATTAATTGCATAGAGCATCAAGTCATATATGGGTTATTAAACAAATATGTAGCACCTGTATATAGGGCTGGTAGATTGTGCTGGTCTCCCATCTCACAGTCAATGTCTCATATGTTGTGTCAGACCTTGGGGTACAGTGCCTACTAACGTTCAGGTTGCTTCATAACTCACCAGTTCGATCTGAACGTGCATCTGAGCATACGTTTCATCCTCAGTTGGTTGCAGTCGGAATAAAGGGGGGGGGGGGCAAGGGGGTCGTTGGGGAGGCCATGGGGCAGCAGCATCAGGATCCTATTTTCTTAGTGTCACTGGAGGTATCAGTACTGGTCCGGTGTATCGGTTATTCCTCTCCAGCTCCAGTTCCTGGTTCCCTCCGATTGTTGCACTCTGTTCGCTGTCGTGTGTAATCCTCATTGGGCTGGGTACAAATGAAGTAAGGGTGTACCTTGCATTCGTGAGTCTTTGTTTAATCGCTATGATTGTGGCGCTTGCTTCTGATTTATTGGAAAGTCTGGAAACAACTTATGTGGGCGCTTTCATTTTTAGGTTTTGTTTGTTGCGCCAGTTTCATTAGCGCACTCTGTGTGCTCACTCTACCATTGAAAAAAGGGCCCCATACGAGGTTTTACCCCACATTGTTCTTTAAACCAGTTTTCAATAAAAACGAAGCACATACCCTAACTCTGGGTGGAGGTACAATTAACCCAGAAGCTTGGTCAACCTTCAATGTAACACAATATATAGAACATTGGGCTGTTGTACTCCTATTAAAGTGCAACTAGAGAGCGCAAAAATAATACAAACAAACAGTAGAATCCTATGCACTCAATTTCTAATTGTATATGGCTACCTCCATACACTTTCCCTATTGATCTAATTCTACAACATATCACGAAAGCTTATTAAACCCTTACATTTCACTGTTAGATTAACGTGAAACTTTTCATTCTGTTTCACGTTAATCCAAGGGGTTGCCTTGGATATAGTACATGTTCTATGTTTTAAGTCTGCAACCATTGATAGACGAATGGTAATCCCATTTCCTCACTAAAATGAACATTTCTTGGAAATTCCATCAACTAAAAACGGTAGTACTTAGTGTATGGGCTGCAGAAGTATCATTGAACATTAGAGCGGGGTGACATTGATAGCCCTCCTACGGCTGAACTTGTATTTTCAATTTGAACACTCTGAATCCAATGGCCGCAACGAGGGAATGGATTTATCCATTCGTCTATATGTTAGTTTGTGTGTGTACCAAGATGTCCGTAATACAACACTACGTAACTCTAATGATCTGCTTGATGCCTCTTTTGGAATATGTACTTGATCGGTGATACTACATGGTGAACGGGATTTCTTCATCCATATCATGGACAACACATTTGGGAATTCTGCCTCTTCCGCACATCGCCTTGTATTAGGCAGATTCCGTATTTGTGCTATTCATGATGGGTATTGGACATTGTTGCTGTGTACTTACCTATTGTGATAAACTTCTACAGGTTTCCTATTTTGATCTGCTTCGGAGTTCAATGTGAAATGTGCAAATTAGGAGGGTTGTTGGAGACACTCGAACACTGCCGGACCCATTTGCTTATGGGTCACGGCACATTAGGATGTTTTTGAACTAATTTTGCTACATTGTTATCTTGTGTATATATTGGAATACTGTTTATACACTGCATGTTTTGATGACTCGTTAACGAGTTTGGGGTAACGAGATTGCCTTACTACCCGCTTGCTGATAAGTTTACTTCCGCTTGATTGTTGTATTGGTACTATAGCAACTGACTTATACGGTTGATATTTGGAGTACGCGAGACTGTATTCACGTGACCATCTGACCATGAATTGGGTATGTCTTACCTTTAAATAGTCAGGGACTGTTTAGACTTGGAAAAAGCTGAGGAGCGAAACGCGTTTATTTAACAGTCGTATGTCAATTAGAGGTACTGCACCTTCTGTAGGACTGGGGGTCTGGCAGAAAAGAGGATTAAAGAAAGCTTATTAAGAAAATATATTTAGTTTAGCTGTCAAATCACAAATGGTCCAGGAAAGGTAAACCACGTGGCTCAAAAAAGGGGGGATCCCATATTCACCAACGCCCATATTTATTTGTATTTACAACTTTCGTTCTCCTGAGGGCTTAACAGAAGGTTGGGATGTTTTCCACTTGTAGGAAGATTAGAATTAGAAGATATTTACTGTCAGGCTTGAGGTCCCAAGCCGGTCACCCAACATTTAAGGCCTGTTGGGATTTTGACTTGTACTTTCAGTTAGACAAACCAGAATGATGTGGTCAACGAATTCCACCCACGTCCAACTCTAATCTGATATCATGGATCAATAGATCATCATCAAGTCAGGTGACTATGAGGTTTTTTACTCCACCCTGTCCTTCTCTTGACTTTCCTCTATAATTTATATGACCCAGGGAATTGTTTCTAGAAAATAAGTGATCAGAAACCATTAGATGGAGTAAAATAAACCACAAATCATAGACTTGATATGGAGTTTTCAGTTTTGGTAAAGTTTTCGTCAACCATTGTGGAGAGAATAAAATGTTTACATCCCTTGAATCTATACCCCTTTTATGGAAATACGATATTTGCTGGGTCTGTCTTTTGCTGCCTGGCAGTTAGATGTTAAGAGAAGTGGAGGGATCATTCTAGGGGAGCAGCTGCCTCCCTACACCGTAATATCAATCCCAGAACGCATCTGGTGCTAATGGGGCACATACATACTGCATGTATGTCACAACCAGTCATTCCCCCCTCTTCAGTGAGTCAATTACCTTAAGGGCAATGGTCCACCCCCAAAACAAAATGTAACCCCTTACTGCCACATCAAGTAGTTTAAAACAATCCTACCTTACATTCCTGCCAAAATAATTCCCTTCTTTCCTCTCCAAAGTCCAGGAAATGCTGTGTAGAGCAGTGTGTGACTCATGCTGTGCCTGATACTTCCTCAACCTCATCAAGTTGAGGCATGCTCGTGCAGCCCTCCCTGCCTCTCAGCAATCACGGACGTGGCTGCCATCCCCCCATTGCTTTCATGCCATGCAATGCGAGGGGCCTGAACACTGCAGCAGGGGCGAGAGGGCAGTAATAAGATCGGGGGACGTTCTACAATTCTATAATGCGGTTGGGGCGGTTTTGGGCTTGTCCCTTTAAACTTTGATTTTTACATATTTCTCCTTTCCATTTCCCTCTATAATCGAAAAAAAAAAGAGGGATTAAGCAACATGGTGCAGACTTTTTTTTTTTACTTTATTGCCCAAGAGTAAAATTTAACGTAAACATTCCCTTAAACACCGTCCACTCTGTTCAGTAACTTAACCTGATAAACCTTATCCCAGTTTATACTCCAGTATATACGGTATACTCTATGACTTCTGTTCATACCTTTACCTGATAATACATTATCCAGTTGACCATACTGCGAGCTGCTTTAACCTGGAACATTTTCTTTCCTGAAAATAAAGTCTTTGTGAACCAGCGCATTTCTTTCATAAGTCCAAATGCCACTATTTCATGGTCACTATTCCCTAAGCCTCCATTACCTTTATATCTAAAGGCGCTCCACAGGTTAATATTCCCAGATCCAACAGACTCCTTTTCTAGTGGAACCTCAACCACCTGTGAGAGAAATTTATCCTGCAGCAAATTCATCAACTCCTCGCCTTTCTGTGATGGCAGTTTCCACCACACCAATCAATGTTAGCACGGTGGCTCGTGTTAGCATGGATACCGTGTAGCACTTAAGTCCTGAGTTCGTTCCACCCTTGGACACTCTGCAAGGAGTTTTGTATGTTCTCCCCGTGCTTGCGTGGGTTTCCTCCGAGGCCTCTGTTATCCCCCACAATCATAAGACATACTGATAGGTTGTATGTGTCAAATAAATGTGATTAGATTGGTAGCTCTTCAGTGTAGGGGACTGAATGTGATGTATACATATAATGTAAGCGCTACGGAGTGTGGTTGCTATATAAATCCACTATAAATCCATGTAATAGAATTACTGGATCACCCATTCGCGGTAAGCCCCTCACATTGTAACATACAAGTTACTTTAGCAGTTATTTTGTATAAGCGGTATGAGTGTCTTTCCCAGTTATAGTCCTATGGAATTTTCCCCTTTCACGGTTAGGACCAGGACCCTCAGGCTTTCTGTGGGAACAGTTTCACCAATTTCACTTTGTTTATCCTTTAAAAATGACGTAACTAGGAACACACAGTACCAATAAGCCCTTATACCGTCGAATTTGATGATATCGGGGCTTTATTGGTACTGCTGTAACCTGCTTTTCTGACGAGCGGACCGCCGCAAACTATCGTGTCAGCCGAGCCTCGTTTGGGAAAGTTCCCTTGGCCGTGGTAGGGAACACACAGTCCTGACGTTCTCCCTATGTACTTGATAAAGTGTCCTGTACCCTAACATGTCGTGTGCAGAATAAAAACAAGCCAATTCTCGCATATACTGCCCTTCGCCGGTTCCCTCCTCCTTTTTGGAATTGGATTGTTTGAACAAACTCTGGCCACATTAATCCAACCCAACCAATTTACAGACCAAGTGGTCAGTCTTTTGATCATACATGTTGGATACTCACTGCCGCCATGCAGCTTATGGACCAAAGTCCTTGGGACACAGTATTGAGTGCCTTTAATTGGCGTTTATACGTTGTTAGGTACTAGGACCTAGCGATACTAACTTCTACATTCATAGCAAACAATGAACATAACATAACATATAACAAAATTTAAGATATCTGTGTTCAATTCCTCCAGATTCAATAAAATTCTATCTTTAAAATGGTGCTATGTTGCCCCAACCATCATATATTATATAACATTTGAAAGCCCTACCATCTGATTGGTTGGGCGAAAATTAGCACAATTTTTAACTATAAGAACTTTTATTTAAGAACCCGAATGACCCAGTATTGCACGGTAAGTCGCCACATTATTTACGGTAATTTATATTCAATTATACATCCAATGAAGTGAAATTCCAATCAACTACTAACCCGTTCATATCTTTTTAGTGTATGGAAAATCTGTACCAAGGAAATACCCCATTTGACACTAGATGGCATGTGTACTGTTAACAAAGTACCTCACTGTAAACATCAATGATACAAAGTAACAACAATCAGGTTATTCAATAAAAGTTCTTATCTTTACAATGGTGCATTTTGCCCCAACATCAGAACTTATGTAACATTTGAAAGCTAACATCTGATGGTTAGGGCAAAATTGGGGGTAGCACCATTTTAAATGATAACTTTTATTGAATAACCCCACATTGTATCAATTCTACATGTAATGTACATGTTTTATCTTCGCAATTTACCAGATCGTGACTTTAGGTAAAACACACAGTCACAAGCTTTGATTACAACCCTACCTTGTCCCTCTGGAATCTTTAGCTTATCCTCCTACATACCTCATGGAAACTAAAAGGTGGTGTGTGTTCACTGCTATATCCTACCTTCCCTTCCTGCATTTAGTGAGCTGGTTATGAGCTTGAGCATGCTCAGAAAAAAACAAGGTGGATTAGTATTCATCCCTTGGTTGTGAGGGCAACTGTCAATTCATGACTGACAGTTGCTAATTAGAACCCAGAAGCAGAAACAAGGAAACAGGCATGTAATCCTTCTCATACATGAAGGTGTAAGTATGGGAAAGCAGGAATACTTCTCCTGAAGGACCGGATGGTCTTAAGGCCAAAGTATGGGCGATGACAAGTAGAGTGATTTACATCCAAAGTCCCAACATACGGGGCAATGCATATTTGTCCTGTGCGAGATTTTTGTACATCACAGGATCTCGAGACGGTAAGTCTGCGGACTACCGCCTCCTATTCCAGTAGTGTAAAGTTTTTGTGCACACCTCGGAAATGGTGCAAGCAACGCAAACTCAGCGTAAAACCCACGTTACCCTGGATAACCTCATTAGCGTGGTTTACACTGACTTGGGCATTTTGCAACCAATATTTCATTCCCCCCCCCCCATCTCTCTTTCCTCTCCAATGTCATCTTTTAAAGACTTACTATATGCTGTAATCAAATCTAGCCGATGTCCCAAATTCTCTCCCATGACCCTGATGCTTGATATTATAGGTCTACTAATTCATCCATTTCGTTATTATTTAGCATTTTTTAAAACACAACTAGTCCTTGACTTTCCTGTATAAAGATAAAGACTGAGGAAGCAATTTCTTCTGCTGTGTCCTCACAGAAACATACTTAATATGTCACTTTAGTTCTCCTTGAAAGGTGGCTGGATATCTATCCAGTGATAAACGCATTGGTTTGCAATCAATGTATACTGTGTAACATGGATAAAAACAATGTTGTCAATGTGTGGTCAGCATTTCTTTTGATGAACACCATCTGATAGTTTGGGTACATACCATATTGTTTATATCTTTAAAGTGCAAAGAGACATTTTTCAGATGCACCATAAAGGACACGAGCATAGGGTTATGGCACACAATACCGTGACCTCAGTTTATCTAAACTATATTTTATTGTTAAATCCTCCCATTACTGGAAACTATCACTGTGCCATTTTTTGATGGATCGCCCCTATGGCTTTAGATATCAACTAACAGTTACTATTCAGACATGTCAATCAAGACTATTATCATAAACTCTTCTGCTGTGTGAATTGCATGATGGATACTGCAACCTCTCAGTGTTGTCCCTCTATGATTACTGATCGGTCTCCCTAAAGCAACATATCGCTTGTTAAACACGGGGATCAAAAAGGTGTTTGCATTGGGAATCAATGATTAGCCACGAAGAAACACATTAACCAGTCACTTTAAGAACATTTTTTTTTATCAATGTCCTTTTTTCGTGTTCACATTAACAAAGGCAAATGGCTTACTTACACGGATGTAAATAACACAAAAGGGAAAACAAAGGCTTGGTGAATGAATTAACACAGATCACAGGAACACCCCAGTAATATCATTAAAGGGCAGGTCAGCCCAAAAACTAGTATTTATCTGTCCACAAACCCCTGCCTTTTTTACTAGTTTATTTACATCTATTTGTACCACTACTTATTGAGAATTCTATTCCTTTTTGTAAAGTATGCTGCCCCCTCTGCTCAAGAGCTTTTATAGCTGCGCAGTGCAAGCGGGAAGGAGGTGAACCAGCGTCATTGGTTGTGATGTTGGTTTCCATGGCATGATTTGCCTGCATGAAGGATTGACCATCTTACTCCTGCCAGTAATTCAATTTTATTCTAATACCGGTTAGTAATGGCAGGTATAAAGTTCAAAATGTATCCATGTTGGGTTTGGGGTAACAGATAATTGACCGGTTGTTTGTTTTATGGGTGGTTTTGGACAATGCTGTTACCAAGGGGTCCCACCCAATGCATTTATGTGCAATGGGTTTGATGCAAAAGGTGCCCAGTGTTAAAATGATACAAACCAACCGCTGTCTGTATGGGAGGCTTTGTTTACTTTTTACCTGACTAAGGGGTGGAATGTTATGGTCTTAGGTTTTAACACAGCTTTTTGGGGAACACTGAAAGGAACAGAAATTACATTTCTTCTGGCTACAATTTAATCATCATACAACATGTTTCCAAAGCCACCTCCCCCGTGTCTCCCTCTAAAGTTAATAATGTAATAAATCTACGTTACCATGCATGTCTGTACACGTTTACCAATGTCAATACCATCCAAAATACACAATAATGATGTTTGTCATGTGAAGGGAAAATCCTTAATTATTTTACATTATAGCATCCCTTCCTACCAAGAACTGGTACATACCACGGGTCAGATCACAGAGTAAATATGTGTTTTATTCAACCTTTGCTGGTTTTTTTTTTTTTTTTTTTTGTTTTGTAATTACTACGGGGGGGGGGGGGGGGGGGGGGGGGGGGGGGGGGGGGGGGGGGGGGGAAGGGGGGGGGGGGGGGGGGGGGGGAGGGGGGGGGGGGGGGGGGGGGGTGCAAAAACACCCTCAGCCTGAAACCACACTAACATATTTTCTAAAATGCAGACATTTAAAAAAATGGCTCTTTTATGATTATTTAAAATGCTTGCTTTAGTTTTCATTTATATTAATGTTCTCCACCACGTGAGTTTTATACATAAACCGACTCCCCAACAGAGATCTCCATCTCTAACTCCTTCTGCGTTGTAAAGCCATCATAGGAAGCAGAACCACTAGAAGAGGCCGCAGACCAAGTGTGATCAGTCTTGGGGGGGGGGGTGTCCTTGGGTCTGTGGGTAAATTTCCTTGCAGGGAAATGGACATTTAAAAGCTAAAACTATTATAGTAACCTAATCTCGTTTTTTAAATTTTATTTGACAGTTTATAAAAGAACAATATCACGAACTGCTATACCCAATCAGACAATCCAAGAACAGTCCAGGGCCCGTCTCCTTTATCAGTCCTAGCAGAGTACACAGTACTATGATTGTATGGCTGGTAAACTTGGAAAGGAAATGAAACCATGGCTAAACTGCAAATTGTGAGTTTTTCACCCATGCTCAAACATTTTAGCATGGATACATTGTCCTTCCTAAACATTTTTCTCTATGTGAACTTTTGGTGTTTGTGAGACTGTTTTTTACAGCAAGCTTTTCCACAATCCGTGCATGTAAAGCTTCTCTCCTGTATGAGTTTTACAGGTGTGTTTAGGACTCTTCCGAGGAAAACTTTTCCCCACCATTCTTTGCATGTAAATGGTTCTCCCCGTGTTAATGATCCAGTGTGCATTGAGGGTGCTTTTTCGTGAAAACCTTTCTCCAAGTTGTGAAAGGTAAAGGGTGTTCTCCCGTGTGGGTATGCCAGTGAGTGTTAAGTGTGCTTCGTCGAGAGAACCTTTGCCCACACTGTGAACATTTAAAAGGTTTCCTCCTGTGTGCATTAATCCTGTGCCTATGAAAATCATTCTTAAAGAGAAGCTTTTCGCCACATTCCGAACACGTAAAAGGTTTTTCCCCAGTGGTGAATAGTCCTGTGATTGTGAAGAACACTTCTTTGGAAAACTTTTCTCCACATTCTGTACATACAAATGGTTTTACACCTAATGACTATTCATGTGAGGCTAAGGGATCTTGTCTTCTAATCTTTTACCACATTCATACATGTGAAGGGTTTTGGCCCTAAGTGAATATTCAGGTGACATTTAGGTGCATTTTTGAGAAAAGCCTTCCCGCATTTTTACATTTGTATGGTCTCTCTCTCTGTGTGAATTCTAGGTGTTAGGTGAGAGCAGTCTTTTTTATAAAACCCGTCCCACATAATGTACATTAAACTGTTTCACCCTATGTGACCTTTTGGTGAGAATAAGGTTAGCTTTTGGAGAATCTCTTTCCGCCCATTTCTCCCACAGTAAAAGGTTTCTCCCCTTGTCCCTCTAAGGTGAATTGTGCAGAGCGTCTTTGTCAGTGTAACCTTTCCCACATTCTGTACACATATCGTTTCTCTCCTGTTTGAATTTTCTGGTGTCCTGTGAAGGCTTCCTTCTCCGATAAATTTTTACCACATTCCATGCAATGTTGAAAGGTTTCTCCCCTGTGTGCACTCTTTGGGGACTGTGAAGGTGCTTTTTCGCGAGAAGCTTTTTCACATTCTGTACATGAAATGGGTTTTCCCCATGTGAAGCCTTTGTTATTTGGAAACTCTGTTTGTAGTAAAGGCTTCCCACATGAATACAACTAAAGGTCCCTCGCGTGATCCTCTTTTTTCCTCAGTATTGGTGTCAAGGAGTGAGTGGGAAGCTTAGACGTGGAGGACAATACTTTCTACATTACTACCGGAAGTCAACCCTTTCACCATTTTGGCATGTTCTCTACCGGGAATCCGAGAGATCACCGTTTCGGCTATCTTTGAGTTCCATCATCGTAGGCTGTCTCAACGTTATTTATTCAATGGAACACTTTTTACAAAGTCCCATAATCTCTGAGTCCGTTTCTTCTATTTTTACGTGTAATAATCTGGCTCGACTAGAGTGATAAGAAGGCGACATTTCAGTCTTGATTATTAGCAACTGTCTTCATAAAAAAAGAGATACAGAGTTGAATTTTCATCTCCGGTTTTTAGGTTTTCCAGAAGGATCCTCTAATGTTCCTCATCTCCAGTGAATCTGCTGTATTAATCATTGAATCCATATAATCCTCTGAATCTCGTTCTTCTTCCTCTATCTTAACCACTAACTGCAAACCATTAGCAGAACATTTTCCACTCCGTTTCACATTTTATGGGTTGCATGATCCTTTTACCATTCCATCTTCTTTATCTTTTGTATTCTTCCTAAAGTAGCTTGACTCGGCCATTTAAGTGGAATCATATTGAAATAGGGTGCCTCTGACACAGGTGGGGCTCCACGACCCTCATTCATTGCATGTCAGATGTGATTATAGTCCAGGAAGGGTCAATCCTGTCAAGGAGAAATGACAGTAGCTGGTCTTTATTACCTTGTCTAGGACGTTTAGCACTGCATGTAAATCCAACATAAAGGTTTATTCTATTTTATTGCCTCTACGAAACCTACAATAAAGTTATTTGCTCACTTCTTACCTTCCAGACATCATAGAATAATTCTTCTCACTTCCATGTGCATATTTTACCCACAACAATGTTTAAATACTTGCTGTTCCATCTGGAAAGGACAGAGACCTGCAGGGTAAGTAATCACCCCCCCCCCCAGCGCACAAATTTTCCTTTCTGGCAGTTTGTTTTTAAAGGTGTAAACCATGACAGGGGAAAAATACGAGAAATTCTAAGGGGAATATTTTTTGCTCAGAAAGATTTTTCGCTGATTATAGATGAAAATGTAGAGTGTTTAAAAGGACAAATGTATGGCCTAAGCTCCTCCCCCAACTCATTCTGGAATCTATCCAATGGAAAAGGAGCTTCTTGCAGAACGGGTTCTAATTGGCTAGGCCCTGGGCCATAAGGGAGGTGAGGCAACAACCTACAGTTGGCCTTTATACTTCAGGGGAATCTCACCCTCAATTCAAAATACATTGTTTCGCAGGATAACATCTCACTGGTGTGATTATGAAGGAGCAAAGACAACTGCACACAGTGCTGCCACACAGAAACCCCTCTGATCTCTGGGGGAAATCCATCTCTAATTTTGCAGGCTTTTGGCTTGTCAGCAAGGACCATAGACTCAGCACTGGGTTTCCTCTCTGACCTCTCCTCTAAACAAGAGCCTTATTTACGAAAGAAAACCCCATAACCTGCACAATTAATAGGAGTTCATTATAATTCTATTAATTTCAAAGATGAGAGTACAGTTACTGCTAAAGATTCAATGTTCCCATTAGTTCTGCTGAAAGTCCTGACTATTCTGTGATTCCCAAGTTTCCCTGCATAAAGGATGATTACCCAAGGACTGTGTACATAATAACTTAACACGTGTTAATAAAATTATACAACAATGATATAATAAGCAATTATATTCATCATAACAATAATAATTATATTTATCAAAACAATCATCATAATAAATTGTCATTGTCTTTATTATGGGCCAAATCTATTTACCAAGACTGAATACTCATCATACCAAGATCTACCCATTGATATCTGGAAATATAAACATCAAGCCAAGCAAGACATGAAGAGGGATCAGCCACCACTTCCTATAATACAGTCTCCCATTTTAACCTATAACACTTTTCATTAATGTATTTATTTTGGTTTTAAAGCACTAACATATTACACATCGGTTCACCTTATCAGCCCGTCAACATCTGGTCCTGCCTTATCCCCAGATATCCTATCAGTATCTCTTAATGACAGTGTGGCACATACAGACTCCATGGTAAGGTGTTTAAGGGAGTAATGAACCCAGCAACCAATGCCTTGCACACTGAGTACCGAGTTTGATTCCTAACCACTGGTTATTATATTATCTATATACTTATTTATATAGTGACATCTTAAGCCGAGCGCTGTCAATATTACAACATAAAACTTTATAATTAAAAAAAAATACAGTTTACAGAAAGAGTGGGGTTTTCCAGTGAGTCAATTTGAAACATTTTATTGCAGGTGGCAGCCTACAAGTCTGTAATGTTCTGTTACATATACTTTACACAGAGGGCTTATACAGTTTCTCAAACAGTCCCCGTGTGTCCGTACAACCCTCCAATTATTACTGTAAGCACTTTACTTGCTACAACCCCACACCTAGGCCACTGTCAAACTTCACTGCCACTTCAATTGTAATGTGTTTCACTTATTCTCCCTACAGAAATACAATGTTCCATGCGGATTTCCCACCATTAGGGGGAACACGAGCCCACGGTCCACCCAGCTACTCATTTACGTTACTTGCATTACTTTCTTCTTATATTTACCTTACTTCTCATTTCGACTTCTCACTGCTTATACATTTTGCCAATTTTTCGTACGACTTTTGTGCCCAGGGCCCCCATTATTGCGACTGAACCCACAATAACGTTCTCTTTTATTCTAAAGGAGCCCGTCCCACACGTAATCAGGGATTTCCCCTCTAGTACAGATGAGGGATCATACCTATGGGCTGTAATGGTTCAATGTCTGGATCCCACTTCCTTTTTTAGCTTTGGGGAGTGAGGCCACAGCTAGTAAAGGGTGCGAGGCCACAATAGTCGGTAAATAACTCTCGACTCCCCACTCCCCTCCTCCCCCTGGCAAAAAGGGAATCAGTTTCCTGGACCACTAAAAATAATAGAAATGGATAAATGGCAAGTTTTTTTTGTTTTTAATTTAGAAATCTTTAATGGGGAACTTGACACTAATTGGATTTCACTGGATTGGGCATTGTGGCAGTGTGGTTGAGTCCAGACGCCATAAACTTCGTATGATGCATATGACCATGTACTATTTTATTTTGGCTCCATGGTTAAAGTATGATAGATGTGGCAGTTCTACAGGTTTTCAAATATTCAGAACTGGTAAACAACCCAGGTGTGAGGATCTAGCTTGCCCTGTGCATATCTAATAGGAGAGGTTGGTTTTGGGGGTTGGTACTCCCTTTAATCATTACAAGATACTGCTAATAACATTTTATTGTACAGTCTTTGTACAATTTGTACCAATCCCTAGGTAAAAAAAAAATACATTTAATAAAATAGTAGGTAGGTTTTAAAGATCATTTTGCTTGACATGAACTGCAAATAAAGACAACTCAATGTGTACTGGAAATGGTGTATTAATATGAACAAAACAGTTGTACATACAACTTTTTGTGAACAACCAAAAACAAAATGGGAAAAATTCCACAGCAAACAAAATTGAGGGTATTTAGGGAAAATGAATTCTCCATTTTTCAAATAGTTCTAGTTTTTAGACTACACTGTTTTAACTTTATCAGCTGGTAATTTGTAGACAAAATTCTAGTTCGTCCAATAGGAAGACGTACTGCTGCAGAGCCCTTTTTCATTGGATTAGGCATGAACGTAGACGGGTGGAGCACAAGTGAACTTTAGAACCCAACAACAGATTTCCAGCTGAAATAGGAACTCTGGGGATAAGGACCCTAGTTGCCTTATTGGAGGGTGGGGTGCTGAATAAATTGATATATCAGTTATTTTCTCAGAAATATCCAGGTAACCCCACCCCTGTAACAATTTTCCGTATCTGTTAATATTTTCCTTTTTGTTCTCTCTTTTCTGATGAAACCCTGTAAACGGGTATGGCCCAGACAGACTTATCACGTGTCACTTAGGGAAATCATTTATGAGAGGCAGTTGAGTTCATTGGATCTTTGACATTTCTAAATATTTATTTGCCTAATGATTACCTTTTAAGGAGAACTATAGTGGTCTCACCCCCTCCTTGCAGGAACCTGAGAAATAAATGAAATAAAATTTGTCTAGAGGTGATTGAGTTGAGTGGGTAAAAGTGTAGACAGGAAGTGCGAAGAAATCTAGGACTGGGACTGAACATCTCGGCTGAATCCTAGGTTCCATCTTGACACAGGGGGGGTTGATAAGGCTTGTAAAGTTACCGGCTATATGAAATTGAAACTCTGCTTTGGCTTCAGTCAGCACTGTGTAAAATTAAATTTATTTGTACGTTGTAAAATGGTACTCTATGGTATGGATTTATGGTTTTAGGCTTTTCCTCTCATTGATTTAGGTACCTTTCAGTTTCCATATTGGAAAATATCCTTAACCAGATTAAGGATCTTGTTTTGCCAAATCGGGATCTCCTGTCCATAGATTTCAGTTTGCGTTGTTTCCCTGATTATGTACATTATGTGCATGTAGGCTGGTTTTCCCTTATATGACTGCATGATATGAGAAAAATGCTTTCTTATACAGATATTCCTACTCGGGCACATGTAGAATGAGAACTTTTTAGTCAACGGAAGGATAATCAATTTACAAGAGAACCATCAACTCCTGCATATAACATGAACAAAAGGTTTTGCTCCGTGTGGATATTCCCGGTGAGTGTTAAGGGAGGCCTTCTGGGAAAACTTTTCCAACCTCCGTACATGTAAATGGTTTTTCTCCTGTGTGTACTCTAGTGGTGCGGTGAGTGTGTCTTTTCAGAGAACTTTTTTCATCATATTGTACATGGAACAGCTTTAACCCTGTTTGACCTTATGGTGAGTTTAAAGGTTCACTTCTGTGAGAAGGTTTTTCCGCAATCTGCACATTTATAAGTTTTTTTCCCCTGTGTGTACTCTAAGATGGATTTAATAGCGTCTCTCAGAGAACGCTTTACCACATTTAGTACATGTAAAAGGTTTCGCTCCTGTGTGAACTATCTGGTGTCGCTGAAGGCTCCCTTTCTAAAAATTTTTCCCATTCTGCACGTTGAAAGGTTTCTCCCCTGTGGTTAGCTCTGTGATGATTATAAAGATAGCTTAGACTAGAGAACTTTCCCCCATTTCAAACATGTGAAAGGTTTCTCCCCTGTATGAATTGTCTGGTGTGGAGAAGGCTACCCTTGGGGAGAAGCTTTTGTCGCAGGCCAAACATATAACAACGTTTCTCCTCTGTTTGAGGACCGAGGTGCATGAATCACTGCTTAAAGAAAAATTTTTTCTCCACATTTGCAACAAATAAAACAAACGATTAGAGCTTCCTTCCTAGCTCTTGTGCTTGACTGACACTTGGGACCTTATACAGAAGTATAGATGATGAACATTTGCTGCATTCATACCATCTTCATAATCTACTTCTTCTCTACCTTGTTTGTATTATTCCTTTATCAAGATCATCAACACAGAGTGAATCAGTTTAACCTTAGTCCGAGACAAATGATCTTGAAACGTCAAATGCTCCAGTCTCCAGTTTAATTTCTCTGGATATATTCTTTAATGAGTTTTCACTGGTGAACCTTTAACACCTACATGGTCTGGGGTGTCCTGTTTCTGCGTCTCCGTCCTTCATATTGAAGTTCCTGACTTTCGTCTACGGAATTATTGTAAATGATTAAGATATGTCATTCTTATTATGATGCGATGTCTGTTAAAGTCTGAAACTGGCTTATCTGGTGTCTTTTCCTCTTTGCCTAATTTAACATAGGGGGAGAGGTCCCCTGCCTTGCGAGAATACAATGCTCCTTGATCCATCTGGTAATGAGTTTTGCGTCGCCTTGCGAGAATCAAGGCACCTTATCCACATTCAATCAGGCCAGAAGCACAAGCTCCAACAGGACAGTCCTGTCAGCAGAAATTACAATACCTGTAACTATTACCAGTAGGTTACCATGTCTGACTAGGCAGACAGAACCATCTTCTCAAACACAATAAAGATTCAGTAAAACGTCCATTATGCTCTAGATGTAACTCTACTCATTCATTAATTGCAACTTTCCCATAAAGGTGGTGGGTTTCTTGTTACAAGCTACCGAACTAAGTATACACCGGATCTATATCTATAGATCACTGAATGGCATTTAAAAATGGCAGAGTTCCTGTGACGCAATGCTTTAATTATAAAATATATATTTGATATGATCAGCCACACTATAGAATCTTTTACAATGCTTAATTGTATATTAGGCTCAGCCCTCATCTCTTTCTCAAGCATATTGACATAATTACATATTTTCCTCTTTTTATAACCTGTGGGAACTATAACTCCTCCCATATCATAAACAATCAATGTAGATAAGTATCCTCATTCATACTTTACAGCAACCTCATTTACAATAACTGGAACCATTAAACATATAAATATATATCATAGCTTGTGAGGTCTCATCATCCAGTCATGTATATCTGTTTTATTCAATTAGATCAACTGGACCTAGTTTATTTATTGAAGACGTTGTCGGCTATTCTATCCGACTGGATCCTCAATTCATATGACTTTACAGAATCTGTGGCAATTATGTACCCTGGAAAATCCCAATTAACCCTGCTGTGATATGCTAATTGGGTTTTCCATGGTACATAATTGCCACAGATTCTTGGACAAGTATTCTGAAATCTGAGAGATCCAGTCGGATGACTAGCGAGACTCTTCAGAACTTAACTTCAAGTCCAGTTGATCTAATTGAAACAACAGATATATCATAGTACCTCTTTAGTCCGGAAGTGTAGGGATCTTAATTTGTGGATCCACCACCCTCACGCTTCTGCTCAGTCTTAATCCTCCTATCTGCAGACTAGCCACTCATACTCCCAAAGATAAGCAAGTTTATTTAAATACACCTTGTCACAGGTGACTGTGTTTGTTGTCTCTCCCTATCTTTGTTATTAGACATTAATTCTCCTTGCCTCTTGCAGCATCTGGGGTCAGATCTTGAAATTTCATTTCATTTAAATAACTTTTTTAGAGGGTTTTCAGTCCACTCCACATACTCTATGTAAGAATGAATGTCCCAATGTATCCCATTTTGTGTTTGTACATTACTAGTACTAGTGACAGTAGAGAAATACATAATAATTTCATTTTGTCCGCATTACTAGTTAAGCTGCTCATACATTAAACTCCCCTTCCACTTTCCCAAGATGTTGAGCAATTTCTGTGCAACCAGACCCTTTTTGTTTGTGCGTCCTACAGCAATTGAAAAATGAATGGGCCCGACATGAACTAAAAAGATGAAGAAACCAAAGCTATCTGCTGGCGTTAGAGTTACGTCTAAAGAGTCCGTAACGTTTATTACATTGGGTTGCGTTTGGCGCATGTCTCACTGCCGTTAGTCATGTGAACGCTTGTAAACATTGGTTAACGTGCCCTTTACGCACAATAGCCATCACGCTCTCGGTACTAGTCCTGTTAGTGTATGAAGTATGCTTGGGGTCCTTTTATCTGTTACATCTTCCATAGTCATCTATCAGTGTTTTCATATGTACAGGGGATAAAGAAAAGAAATAAGATATCGCCTGAGGACTTGTCAAAATGTTCTAATTGACGTACCAGTATAATTTAAAGGGTGTAAAAAAACAACATCTTAGCATTTATTGAATGAACATAAAAAGTCCAATCTGATACCTAACATCCTATAGGAAATTTGGTAACGTGGTGAAGAGGCAGTCAACATCCTGGACCTCATCTAAAGCAAGACAGCTTGTTTCCGAAGCCACAATAAATGGAAGTCCACCAATATCAAAATTTGCAGTTAGGTAGAAGACCCCCAAAACCTAGATCCATCTATGCCCTTGACATTCGCTTCTACAATGAATATTGCGATGTTCTCCTCACTTACAGTCCTGTTAATATCTCTTTTAACATAGAATTGAACATATACTAGGCTTTTTGTGTGTGTGTGTGGGGGGGGGGGTTTCTACTTTCACTTACCATTTTGATATTAGGGTGGCTATGCCTTTAAGATCGTGTTGTAAAATTCTTATCCCCTCTTGCTTAAGAAACAAAATGAAGTGGAATCAACTAATCCGCCAAGTCTTCCACAAAAGAGAGACTGCATATAGAGTCCTACCTAGAGTGTACAAGAATCCCCTTACAGAGCAACAAATCACAACACGTCATAGTTGGAATCAATTCATCCATTTGTCTCTCTTCTTTGTCTGCCGGTCTAAAAACAATCAGACATCATCAGTTTATTGATGGTGATCTGTTGGACTACAAGATAAGTTCACAATGTAACCTGTGTGAAAAGGGGCCTACAGTAATTTCAATCAAATGAACTCTAAACTGAGGTAGCACATTTCCAATCCTTCCTCCTGACCGACCGGTCACGGCTTACGACCAGAGAAGGACTGTTCAAAGCAAAGCAGGCCGCGCCTGACAGTTAGCACGACCGTGTGTTTCATAGCGGACTTGCACGATCGTGTTTTTTTGCCACACATCTGATTGTGCATTTGTCATTTCAACTAGCAAATGATCCTTAGTCGGTCGCAAGAAGAAACCATGACAATAATTCCTGCCTCATCGCTGACTGACGGACTGGAATTCTAAAATGTTGGTTGGGCCAATATGTATGTGTGTACCATCATTACTCCTGCACTAAATGATTTCATAAATCTTGACACAACACCCCTCAATCATTATTAATGTGATGTTAATTTATCTATAATAGATATACACCCCTAGTTCTCTCACAAGCTTGGACACGAACAACTCTCACTACGTTACCAAAGTCAGACTTGCTTTGCACTTATACCTAGAATATCCAGACTTTTGTATTTTTATTTAGAATTAAGATTTAGAATGATATATAAATGAAATCTATTGATTATGTTTTTTATATAGATTCTTCTGTAGCTCGTTGATGTTACATTTTATCTTGTAGTGTTCTTCTAAAATTCTGTTTTTATATCTTGGTCTATATTTATACTTTTTCTGCTGAGGACAGTTAGAATAAAGACACATCCCTCCCAGTCTCAGACATATTTCTCTCTTTTTTATTGCACAACATTTTTTCAGGTACACTTTAAAACAGAACACGCAGTGCAGATTTGCAGGAAATGGCAGACGGTTCATTGTAAGCCTACAATATACAGTATTTTTTTTCTGACCGCAGCTCCTATACATTGTTACAAGGGTGAATGGAAGTGGCTCTATCGCCCTCACTATTAAGTATTGGTGCTGATAGAAATTTTTAAAAACCGACATCTGTAGTCTAACTACTACTAATCAAATGAGATGCAGTACTGAAAGCTCTGCCCTGAAAAGAACTAGCCGTGTTTTAAATAGAAAGTAGAGAGAAAGTCAGCAAGCACCTTCCATGTAACTCGTTCCTGCCCCGGTCACTCGACACATACAATACAAAGATGCAAAACAAGGCATCACGACTTGAATATAAAAGTAACTTTTATGCAGTCTTCTTAAACTATCAACGCGTTTCAGCTCTAGTGAGCTGTCCTTGAGGACAGCTGCTCTGAGCTGAACGCGTCGATATTTTTAAGAATACTGCAATAAATGTTCTTTTTATATATTCAAGTTTCCCGTGAGTGCCTTGTTTTGCTATCTCTTTTTAAATAGAAAGCATATGAGATTCAGTACGTTGGCAAAATATTTAATTAAGTAATGTAAATGATTCATTTCAGTCCAGAAGAAGCTTATCAGCTACCTGGGATATGCTGAAGTTATTCCTCTAGTACACAATCACAAAAAAAAAAGTCACAGCATTCACCCCAGGCCTTTACAAAAACATAGAATATATAACAAAAATTAATAAGCAACATGTGTTATATTCGCTCAGTCACTCCTTAGTCAGAGTATACACCACCCATAACTAAGGGCACACCTGGCATACACTATCCAGTACACTTTCACATTTGCTAATACATAAATTGAGTAAGCACTTGTTAGGTTATAACCCTTGATCACGGTTTCTATAGACCCTGAATTCCAATAGAGATAGTTAATTGGGTTTGGTATACATCTGAATCATTCTTCACACACTTTCTTTCTTGTGTGGGTTCCCTCTGCGTACTCGGTTCCAAACACAATTCTAAGACATACTGATAGGTAATGTGGACGCCAGACTATCAATGACCCAACCTATGTTCCACCTTTTATGTGTTAAGGCTAAAAACTGTCAACCAATAATTATCACCTGCAATAGCCCACACACATATCGACTTTTGTCCCGTGAAATATTACCTAGGCTAGTGTACTGTCTTTTTTAAGAATGAACAGCAATTGATCAAAAACTGACCATGTTTCAACCGATCAATTAATACACCAATATTAATCCTTAAGATCAACCAAATGGCAAAAACCAGTAAGACTACAACTTCCAGCATTCCCTCAAAGCAGTGTGCACCTGAAATAGACATTACTGGTACAGGAACTAAACTACACATACAAACTGTTAAAACATGGAAAGACATAAACGAAATAATACAACCACAAGGCCTACCAAGTATCACCCCGATACGGCCTTTCCGGCTGCACAAGACTGGATCAGAGTTGGAATTACCACTCTGGGGCAAATAATCCATGATAACCAAATCAAAGATTATATATCATTAGCCAAGGAATCCAAACTACCTCCGATATATAAATTCAGATATTTACAAATCAAACATTGTATGAAAGTGGAATTCCCAGAAGGCCTCCCAACAATAACCCAGCACCCAATTGGAGGATTCTACAAGACAACTCGCAACGAAGACCGGCCTCAAAAACATATGACCTTCTACTATGCTTGTGAAGGTTCTCCATCCAGGTCACGGTATATCTGTAATATTCATTCATCCAGGTCATGGTATATATGTAATATTCATCCATCCAGGTCATGGTATATCTGTAATATTCATCCATCCAGGTCACGGTATATCTGTAATATTCATTCATCCAGGTCATGGTATATCTGTAATATTCATCCATCCAGGTCATGGTATATCTGTAATATTCATTCATCCAGGTCATGGTATATCTGTAAT
>JAACNH010000633.1:0-70313 GCA_019447015.1 Hymenochirus boettgeri | reverse complement strand
CTATTAATTACAAGTTCGGTATTGGCCATTGCTATTAATTACAAGTTCGGTATTGGCCATTGCTATTAATTACAAGTTCGGTATTGGCCATTGCTATTAATTACAAGTTCGGTATTGGCCATTGCTATTAATTACAAGTTTGGTATTGGCCATTGCTATTAATTACAAGTTTGGTATTGGCCATTGCTAGAATTTATCACCAATACCCATAGAGCAACCTAAGGAGACTTCCAAACTTGGCCATTGCTATTAATTACAAGTTCGGTATTGGCCATTGCTATTAAATACAACAGATAGACCTTCTACTATGCATCCACCGGAAAAGAGATAGAGACACTACTAGCCAAATGGCAACGCTATATTCCCACAATAACAGCCGAGCAGATCTTGGATGCTGCAGAATCCCCAAAACTTGCATCTCCAGCCGCGAACAATAAGTTCATACGGTTTTCACTAAAACAATTAGCCCATATAAGGCAGAATCCAGCCCACTTTGTCCTAAATGTAAAACCAGGGACGCTAATTACTGGCATCTGCTATGGGAGTTCCCTATAATCGCAAACTTCTGGAACAAAATACTTCCATACCTAACAAATAACCTAAATTTACCTATACCATACAAAGTGGAGGAATGTATTCTGGGATGAGGAGGAATGGCCAAACTGCAAGAGGACACTAGCCCTGCAGTTCCACTCACCCTACCTCCAGGGGTGTTCCTAGGATTTTTGACACCTGAAACAACTTTTAAATGCTGCCTAATGGCAGAAGGGTGGTGGCTTGATAAGTGGGCATGGCTTCATCAGGGAACATAGACGTGGCTTGTGATGGTGGGTGTGCTGGGGTGACTAACACTGACTGGTGGACTGGACTTAACATTGGTTGGTGGACTGGTGCTAAAATTCAGTATTGCAGGGAGGAGTTTTTTTTTTAACTGACGCCTTTTAAGTGTTCCCCCAGGGGCACGCCCTGAGCAAATGTTTCAGTTTGCTTCATGGTAGGGGCACCCCTGCCTACCTCTACTCTTTTTCATACTGCAAGGGAAACCTGAGCAAATGTTTCAGTTTGCTTCATGGTAGGGGCACCCCTGCCTACCTCTACTCTTTTTCATACTGCAAGGGAAATTTTCTTTTTTCAAGTAAATCAAGCACAATATTACTCAGGGGTGTCTCTAGGGTTTTTGCCACCTGAGCCAAACTTTTGAATGCCGCCATTATGTACTACTAGGTGCTATGTTTATTTTCCTTCTGCTCTGCCTGTCACTTTTCTAAAGAAAACTAAATTAAATTGATTGGGCGCCGCCCTGAGCATTTTGCTCATATTGCCTCATTAGAGAGACACCCCTGATATTACTGGTAACAAACCACACCAAATAAAACAATCGGCACAAAGTTAATAAATGTATATAGTTTATTTTTAAGAAAATTAAAACAGGAAATAAATGTAAAACTGTATAAAATGTACAATATATAAAATCAGCGAGACTTGAATATAACAGAATAATATACTACGTGACTGTGTACCATATATTACAATTGCGTGCTGATATGTACCGAACTTAGATATGTTAAAGTATGATGCTATATAAGCAAATGTTGTACATATTATCTATTTGTTATATAAATAAAGCTAATTAAAAAAAAAGAGCTCTGAGCATTTCTTTATTGTCTACCTGTTTAAAGGGGGACGTTGGAACTTGGAGGCTCATTTATAGTTATTTATCTTTTATATTTGCCTTCATCTATTATTTTACATAGAGTAGCCCCCACCTCCCTTTAAAACTGAATTTGGAAATCAGCATGGATAAAGCCTGATCAGTATTATACTATTTCAATTAGAAGCATGATGCAGGCTGTTTTGTAGCCATACAGATACATGCACTGGTACATAGCCTTGCAGAATACTAGCCCAGCCCTATTCTAATGACATCACAGAGTTGAGAACTTGTTTTCTGGTCTGTATCCCT
Source organism: Hymenochirus boettgeri (assembly GCA_019447015.1). Lineage (NCBI taxonomy): Eukaryota > Metazoa > Chordata > Amphibia > Anura > Pipidae > Hymenochirus > Hymenochirus boettgeri. Next base: position 68,350 of record JAACNH010000633.1, on the reverse strand, counting down.
CCCCCCCCCTCTAACCAAAACTACTTTCATTTTCACTCTGAGCGACAGGAGCACTTGGCACCCAGGTATGGAGCTTAATGCAGTCAATGTAATGACCCAATTCTACACACACATGTGGTCTGTATCTGTGGTTAGCACTGATGCCTTGCAGCGCTGAAGTCCTAAGACACATCTGGAGTTTGTATGTTCTCCCCGTGCTTGCGTGGGTTTCCTCTGGGCAATCAGGTTTCCCCCACAGTCATAAAGACATACTGATAGGTTGTATGTGTACATAAAGTGATTAGATTGTAAGCTCTTCGGGGCAGGACCTGGTGTGAATGTATACAAGTAATTGTAAAGCGCTATGGATTATGTTGGCGCTATATAAATCCATAATAATAATATACTGCACCATGTGTGTATAGGAAATAGACAGATATAAAGTATCTAAAATAAAGGGAAAGTTGAACCCACTTTACCTATATACAGTATAGGAGCTGTAAGGTAAGAGGCACCATGAACAATCACAGGGAGCCTATTAAAAACACATGCGCCTAGACTGTCAGCAGTAATGCAGTTTAAAGGGCATGTCCACCCCCAAAACTATAATCCCCCCCACTACTGGCCCCATTGTGTAGTGTAGTTTAATCCTTACCTCACATCCCAGCTCCATCTGGTTCTCCTATAGTCCCCCCCCCCAAATTCCCAAAAACTGCCCACCAGGAGGATAGCAGAGACCATATAGGACTCTGCCTCCTATCTGGCCTTCGGGAGAAGTTTGGCATGCGTACTGCAGCCCTTCTCCCCCTCCCCCTAGTGTAAAACCCTTAATATATATCATTCCCCCTGTCCCCCCAGCCCCAACCGCTATGTTAGTAATATCAGAAAATGCCCAGAACATTACTAACCTTCCCTCTTGCCTCCGCCGCACTGAACTCCCGGCAGCCGCATCCATGATTGGCTGACGCGGAGGCAAGAGGGGAGGTAAGTAAAAATCTGGGCATTTTCTGATATTACAAACATAGCGGTTGGGGCTGGGGGGACAGGGGGAATGTTTGCTAAAAAAAATGTTCTGAAGGGTGGACATACCCTTTAACGAGAATGTCCAGCGTTTTTCTAACTTTGCGTTAATTAGTTTAACTGAAGAACGGTAGGTAGATTTTCTATGTCTATGGCAGGAGAGGAGGAAGGACTTACCCGCGAACGGTCCACCGCCGGCTTCTCTGACAGTCTCCGATGCATCGCTGCTCCCCTGCACTCTGTGCACATAATGCAAGGCACTGTGGATACGTCGGTGACTGTCAACAGCGCTGGAGCCATCCTGGTAAGTTCTTCCTCCTCTCCTGCCAGTTTTACCTGAAGATTGGGAGGTCAGACAAAGCTCATTAACCTCCCGTTCTTCAGTTAAAGTTTACAAATCAGTGCACATTCCCTTTAGTGGGTGTAGTTAGTTTGCAAGGCTGCACTGATTACAAACTGATTACATTTAAACTGCATGAATTCTGACTCTGTCTTGCCGCATGTGTTTATAGGTGTCCTCTGATTTCTCACTGATCTGGAAAGGGACCCAACATACCCAGGGAGCTCTGGGAGTATCCTGGATTTTGTGTGGGTCTTCCGCACTCCCGCGATTATCAGGGAGACTCCCACAAAGCCACGATTATCAGGGAGACTCCCACAAAGCCACGATTATCAGGGAGACTCGCATGAGCCACGATTATCAGGGAGACTCGCATGAGCCACCTGAAAGAGGAGAGAAAAGAAAGGGACCGTGTCCCAGACACAGGTATAAATGAATTATACACAACACACTATCAGGGAGATTCAATAAAAGTTCTTATTGTTAAAAATGGTGCTAATTTTGCCCCAACCAATCAGATCTTATTTAACATTTGAAAGCTAACATCTGATTGGTTGGGGCAAAATTAGCACCATTTTTAACAATAAGAACTTTTATTGAATAACCCTGTATGTGTGTTCTACCCTGTTGGGGGGTTGGTGCACACTGTATGTTTACCATGTTGGGGGTTGGGGCACACTGTTTACCATGTCGGGGGGTTTGGGCACACTGTGTGTTTACCATGTTGGGGGGTTGGGGCACAGTGTGTGTTTACCATGTTGGGGGGTTGGGCACATGTGTGTTTTACCTATGTTGGGGGGTTGGGGCACAGGGTGTGTTTTCCATGTTGTGGGTGTTGGGGTACACTGGGCTCGGTTACCATGTGTGGGGGGTTGGGGCACAGTGTGTGTTCTTCCATGGTTGGGGGGTGGGGGTACACTGTGTGTGTTTACCAGGTGGGGGGTTGGGGCACACATGTTTACCATGTGGGGGGGGTTGGGGGCACACTGTGTATGTTACCATGTTGGGGGTTGGGAAACTATGTATGTTTACCCATTTGGTTTTTGGGGGGTGTTGGGCACACTTGTTACCATGTTGGGGGGGTTGAAGGGTCAGTTGTGCACAGTGTGTGTTTACCATGTTGGGGGGTTGGGGCACCGTGTGTTGTTGTTTCCTCAGGTTCAAGGCGAGGGGGGTGGAGGGTACACTGTGTTTACCATGTTGGGGGAACTGGGGCACAGTCTGTGTCAGCCATTTGTGGGGTGGGGCAAACGCTGTGGTTTGTGAATGTTGGGGGGTTGGGGCGACAACTGTTGTGTTACCAATGTTGGGGGGGGTTGGGGCACACTGTGGTACCTACCATGTTGGAGAGGGGTTGGGGGCACATGTGGTATTTACCAGTTGGGGGGTTGGGGGCCACACTACTGTATGTGTTTACCCATGGTTGGGAGGGTGGGGCCACAGTGTGTGTTTACCATGTTGGGGGCGTTGGGCACAGTGTGTGTTTTCAATGTTGTGGGTTGGGGGCATGTGGGGTACTGATGGGGGTTGGGTTGTACCAGTATGGGGGGGTTGGGGCACAGTGTGTGTTTTCCATGTGGGGTACACTGTGTGTTTACCATGTTGGGGGTTGGGGCACACTGTGTATGTTTACCATGTTGGCGGGTTGGGGCACATTGTGTATGTTTACCATGTTGGCGGGTTGGGGCACACTGTGTATGTTTACCCATTTGGTTTTTGGGGGGGTTGAACTGTGGTCATTGGTTCACATGTGTGTTTAATGGGGGCCAGTGTGTACATGTTGAGGGGGTTGGACGTGCGGTTCCAGCAACGGGTAGGAACTGTGTTTACCATGTTGGCGCAACTGGGGCGTTGGTGGCATTCCTTTGTGGAGTGTGGTTGTTTACTGTTGCGGGGGTGGTGGCTAGTACACTGTTGTGTTACCATGTTGGGGGGGGTGGGGCACACTGTGTACCATGTTTGGGAGGTGGTGGGCAAGGCACACTGTGTATGTTGACCATGTTGGGGGGTTGGGGGCCACACTATGTATGGTTGTTACCACATGTGGGAGGGCTTGGGGCACACTGTGTGGTTATACCATGTTGGGGGGTGTTCGGGCACAGTGTGGTTTTCCAGTAGTTGGGGGGTTGGGGCACACTGTGTGTTACGCATGTGTTGGGGGGTTGGGCACCAGTGTGTGTACCATGTATGGGGGGTTGGGGCACTAGTGTGTGTTTTCATGTGTGGTGGGTGGTTGGTTGGGGTAACTGGTTCTTAGGCCTGAGTTGGGGGTTGGGGCCACAGGTGTGTTTTCCGATGTGGGGTAACACTGTGTGTTTACCATGTGGGTTGGGAAACTGTTTACTGTTGGGGTTGGGGCACGACTGTGTATGTTATACCTGTTGGGGGTTGGGGGCGCACACTATGCGTTTACCAGTGTTGTGGGTGGTGGGACACTGTGTATGTTTACCATCGCGTGGGGGTTTGGGGCACACTGGTATGTTTTACCATGTTGGGGGGTGGCGGCACCATGGTATGTTTACCATGTTGGCGGGTTGGGGCACACTGTGTATGTTTACCATGTTGGCGGGTTGGGGTACACCGTGTGTTTACCATGTTGGGGGTTGGGGCACAGTGTGTATGTTTACCATGTTGGCGGGTTGGGGCACACTGTGTGTTTACCATGTTGGGGCACACCGTGTGTTTACCATGTTGGAGGGTTGGGGCACACTGTGTATGTTTACCATGTCGGGAAGGGGGAATTGAGATGAGATTCAGATGATCTGGCACACACAGACTAATTTTTCGCCTCACTGACCATTCGCCACTAGCGACTCGAACACCCATTTCGGATGATAAATCGTACAGGTGAATGCGTTCACTTGGGTGTCGTTCAGCAATCCTCTACCGCGGATCAATGCTCAGTGTTCCGGACCACCAAGCTTTGTCCCAGAATGGTCGCACCAGGGTAGAGTTGTGCACTAAGGAGTTAATGGGTATAGGGACATTGTTTGATTGACACTCCTACATTAATAGTGATATGATCTACAAAACAAACAATTAATGTCACTTCTGATCTGTGATATGAAATATAAAAGATCAGCCAATTGCGTGACTGAATCCCAGCAGAAAGTCCTGCCCCTAAAAGCAGCACAGCCAATCCCCATTCCCCTCTGCTGCTAATTTAGGCGGTGAAACGTTTAGTGACGCGGATATATTGTACACACACACGCGACATTTACCCAACAGTCCCTGCCAACCAACCAGACTATCCAGAGATAAAGATCATGGGAATCATTTTTTTTTGTTATTCAGTAGCGGTGATGAACTACATCTCTCAATGATAACACACTGAGCTGTGCTAAAAGTTGCACTCACTATTAGTACATTGGGTTAGACCAATGGTCAGTGAATTACAGGGAGATTCAATAAAAGTTCTTATTGTTAAAAATGGTGCTTATTTCCCCCCAACCAATCAGATGTTAGCTTTCAAATGTTAAATAAGATCTGATTGGTTGGGGCAAAATTAGCACCATTTTAAACGATAAGAACTTTTATTGAATCTCCCTGTTAATGTTTATTGGGAACATGCATTGGGTAAAATCCTAACTCAGGATTGGTTCCCTTTTGCAGTGTAGATACTGTCGCATGGGACTATTTCTGCTAATTAAACCAATGATGAGATCATACAATCATCCGATCGTGTATGGGCGATCGCCCAAACATTGGTCAATTTTTGTCCTTATCGGGAGATATGAATATTTTTATCAAACCAATCCCGATCGTGGTAAATTCTTCCAATGCCAAAGACATGTGGTTAGCTGCTTACACTTACTGACTGTGTAACTGCCTCTTATGGTCCAGCCAGAATAAAGGCTGGTACTGGAATAAGCTATAGATCAATGTGGGGTCCGTTAGATCCACTGGACATGGGGTTTAGATCTTGAAGACGTTTTGCTTGTTATCCGATTGGATCTGTTAATTCACAATGACTTTTATATTTGTATAGCTGTCAATCAATGGTTTTAAAAACGTCCGGCTCAGATCTGCCCACACCAGGTTTCGGTGGTCCATCGTCTGTGTGCGCATTTTTGGGTGGTACTAGGAATAGTCCTTACAGGGCCTGCCGACTTCTGGGACCTCCTGGCTTTCCTCTATTAGTAGAAATAAATCCAACTCAAGGTGTTAAATATTTCAGATCATGTGAGTGTGTGTGTGTTATCTTGGCGCATTGTTATTGCAGGTCCCAGAATGTCGCAGCCGTGGGACGCCACCTATCAAAAGCTGGAAGAGGAGATCACATGTGCCATTTGCTTTAACGAGCTCTCCGACCCAGTCTCCATCGCCTGTGGCCACACCTACTGCAGGGATTGCATCGTTTGCTACTGGAGTGACCCATGTATGGTGGAGTATTGCTGCCCAGAGTGCAGGAGGATCTGTCCTAGAGACCAGTTTATTCCTGCGTATAGACTCGGGAACCTGGTGAGGGAGCTGAGACTGGCCAAGAAGGTAGGTCATTCCAGCCAAGCACGGTAATGAAAACTGAATTGGACCGCGAAATGCAATGATAGTATATTTTTCTTATTCCTCTCGCCTCTTTAAGGGAAACCATGGAAAAACCATTCAATTGGCATATATAGATGACCACGGCCAATTGCAAGTAGATGGTTCTGCCATGCAGACTTGTTTGATGAGCAGCGAGGTATCCGATTACCCAGTGTGCCTTGTGTGCGTCATCGGAGAGGAAGGATTGGGTGAATTCTGCCTCCTAACCTACATTCTCAGGGCTCTTTCCTCCCAGGTAACAAACTTTCTAGAACAATGAACATTTGAGTAAGAAAAGCAATGCTTCCAGAGTAAGAGGTGTTTAAAGGGGAAATAAGGTAAGGTTCACCATTTTGTTTCTCCCTAGGATAAGGCTCCACCTCTCAGTCTTCCATATACAGATGATGAGTCTTTGAATGACTTGGAGTGGAAAGCTGAAACAGACAAAGCTACTAAAGGGATCTGGATGTGGAACAAGCCATTCATTCTAGATCACAGAGGAGGAAAGGTGCTCATTGGTTTGTCTATTCCCAGTTATGTACTATTGACTAATATAGTATTTATGGGGATTTATAGACACCTGTCTACTAAGTTCATCTTGGCTCCATTTTTATTAAATATTAACTTTAGTTTAATTAGAAACTACATAGAAACCTAATGGGGCATCATGAATGAATTAACGAGATAAAGTTCACACTTCTTCCCATAGATGGCGGTGTTTGTTGTGAACACAGATCTGGATATTAACAGATTTCCTGACTCTTTCCTAAAGCTCAGTTCGTTATCTGCAATACTCACGTCCTACCTGGTAACTAAAAATCTATTAAATCTGTATATTCTCAATGTGTGATACTGATCTAATATCCCCCGTAATGGGATTTTACTGATCTAATATCCCCATAATGGGATTTTACTGATCTAATATCCCCATAACGAGATTTTACTGATCTAATATCCCCATAACGAGATTTTACTGATCTAATATCCCCATAATGAGATTTTACTGATCTAATATCCCCATAATGAGATTTTACTGATCTAATATCCCCCGTAATGGGATTTTACTGATCTAATATCCCCCGTAATGGGATTTTACTGATCTAATATCCCCCGTAATGGGATTTTACTGATCTGATATCCCCGTAACGAGATTTTACTGATCTGATATCCCCGTAACAAGATTTTACTGATCTGATATTCCCATAATGGGAGTTTACTGATCTGATATTCCCATAATGGGAGTTTACTGATTTAATATCTCCATTATGAGATTTTGCTGATTTGATATTCCCCGTATCGAGATTTAACTAATTTGATATCCTCCGTAACAAGATTTTACTGATTTGATATCCCCCGTATCGAGATTTCACTGATCTAATATCCCCTGTAATGAGATTTTACTTTTCTCCTGTTGATATTTTTCAGATTTTTAATGTCAGCCCAAGCCTGAGCAATACAGAGCTGAGTTATCTTGAGGTAAGGTTATTGCACAGAGATCAGTAAATCCCTGAACAGACATACAGCCATTTTGACTCTTTATAATATAAGGATGTTATAGATCACCTTGACTTTGTTACTAGTGGGTTATATCTATATAGGATACACAGCACAAGAAATCCTATGAGGCCGCCAGATAAATAATAATAATATAACCCATATAATAAGTGTTTATAATGGGATCTGTATTAGGAATGTGGTGTATAGGAGTTTTCCGTGTTGACACTGTCCAGGACGCTGGCCATGGAACAGAGAACTCTGCCTTTACCACAGGGGCCTGGGTTAAGGTGGCACCTTCGATCACTGGACTCTTGGCGGTTGACAGCCGGTTACCATATCTGTGGACCGCTAAGTCCCAGACGTGGTCCAAGGCATTAACCTACCTTTATGGTGTATGGTTTATGTCCTGAGGATTGCTCTCCCTGGTATGCGCATGTCGAGATTGCTTCTGGGGTCCTGTTGTTTAGCACTCCTTTGTCTGTATCTCCTGCAATGGTTTTTCCCGTGGATGGGATTTGTGGCTACATTACCGGTTATTTAGGATGGGGATTGTATAATATATAATAGGATTGTTTGCACCTTAGTAGGGGGGGGGGGGTAATTGTTTTCTATGATAATAAAGGGAGTTTCTTAATTTTTGTCCACAAGTGTATGTGTACTCATGGGTCCTGAGTAGGGGTCTCCGATCCTCCTGAATTATTATATAGTTCCATAGTTGGTTGTTACCCTAGTACCGTCCATTCAGGATAACACAGGCCTACTTATTACATGCACTGAATTTATTTTTTTTACCGACTTCTAATATCCTTATAATTTACAGTAGTGGATTCACAATATAAAAGCAGAAATTCAACAAAAACACTGCTGCTATATTAGAAACCCAACACCAGTGGGCGCTGTTATGTATCGGCAAAGATAACCATAAAGCAGATATAATAGTTGGATATTATAAGCGATAACATGGAGTGTGCTATGAGGATATTAGAAGCCCCATTGAAGTTTCTGTGTAAATCTGCCTGGTGCTTTTATATAGTCCTAGTGACGTCTAATATTGGTTTATTACACAGCACATATGTATCTTGTTTAAATCATATCCCTTTGCATTAACCTGTTGTATATATCCCTTTATTTAGATGTATCTCCATGTTGCATTTCGTGTAGGAACATCCTTTAATCTACAGCCATTACAGGTAATTATGGGATAGAACGAGACACTCAACAAGTCTTACCCAGCAGCCTTGGAGTTAAGGATAATAGAATATGGCACTTACTGGCCTATGTAATAAAAGTTCTCCCCAACCAATCAGATGTCTTTTAAATGGTAGCTACCACCTGATTGGTTGGGGCAAAATTAGCACCATTTTTAACAATAAGAACTTTTATTCCATAGGCCTGTTAGTATTCATGTCCCCTAATGCCACGAGTCCTTTATTTATGTTACAGAACCTGGATATTCTCATACATGACTGGAAACAAAACCATGGAAACAAGGTCTTTGACCACTACATTACACGCGTGACCCAGGTAGGAAACTCCAATCTAGTCTTGGGGATAAACAGAAACATTAATGGAGTAAACGTTGCGTGTCACGTAGCAAATAAATTCCCTCATGTCTCTTCGTGACCACACATCAGCACCACAAAGTTCGTGGGAGGGTGTCCCCTTCATCACCTGAAGAATCGGGCCCTTACCCCCTCCGAAATCTTGTGTGTTTTGGTAAGTGGCCACTACTAGACACGGGAATGCTTTATTCGTGTGACCCTCATTGTTTGTTGTATAAATACTATCTCTAGATATTGTGTAAAAATCGTCATTACTGCCCCACGGTTACTTTCTCCTCCTCCTCTCTGTCAGTGTTACATATGTCTATATCCGTGTTCTGTACATCATACGGTTACTATGTCATATCCGTGTTCTGTCATGAGTACGGTGTTCATTCTCTATATCCGTGTTCTGTACATCATACAGTGTTACATATCTCTATATCCGTGTTCTGTACATCATACGGTGTTACATATCTCTATATCCGTGTTCTGTCCTCATACGGTGGTACATATCCATATATCGTCTGTAATTCGTGTGTCGATCATCCGGTTCTTCATATACGGTGTTACACTATCTTCGATATCAGGTTCTGTCACATACGTAACCTATATCGCTGTACATTACTGTTCATACTTATATCCATGTTCTGTACATCATACGGTGTTACATATCTCTATATCCGTGTTCTGTACATCATACAGTGTTACATATCTCTATATCCGTGTTCTGTACATCATACAGTGTTACATATCTCTATATCCGTGTTCTGTACATCATACGGTGTTACATATCCCTATATCCGTGTTCTGTACATCATACGGTGTTACATATCCCTATATCCGTATGCTGTACATCATACAGTGTTACATATCTCTATATCTGTGTTCTGTACATCATGGTGTTACATATCTCTATATCCATGTTCTGTACATCATACGGTGTTACATATCTCTATATCCATGTTCTGTACATCATACGGTGTTACATATCTCTATATCCGTGTTCTGTACATCATACGGTGTTACATATCTCTATATCTGTGTTCTGTACATCATACGGTGTTACATATCTCTATATCCGTGTTCTGTACATCATACGGTGTTACTATCTCTCTATCCGTGTTCTGTACATCATACGGTGTTACATATCTCTATATCCGTGTTCTGTACATCATACGGTGTTACATATCCTCTTATCCGTGTTGCTGTACATCAATTACGGGTTGGTGGTACATATCTCTATCTCCGGTGCTGTACATCATACGGTGTTACATATCTCTCTATCCGTGTGCTGTACATCATACGGTGTTACATAGCTCTCTATCCGTGCACTGTACATCATACGGTGTTACATAGCTCTCTATCCGTGCGCTGTACATCATACGGTGTTACATAGCTCTCTATCCGTGTGCTGTACATCATACGGTGTTACATATCTCTCTATCCGTGTTCTGTACATCATACAGTGTTACATATCTCTCTATCTGTGTTCTGTACATCATACGGTGTTACATATCTCTCTATCCGTGTTCCGTACATCATACAGTGTTACATATCTCTCTATCCGTGTTCTGTACATCATACAATACTGCCACAGATCTCTCTATCTGTGTGCTGTACACCATACACTACTATCACATTTTAAAACCAAATTTCATTCTTTCCCTTTTTATTGTTTATTAAACCAGATGCTGAAGCCATTTTCAGATCGTTTGGTATTAAAGACTCCGGCAAATGTCTACATTTTGCCCCACCCAGAAAGTGTTCTGATGTGTATCAATAAGGGGAAGCTGCCAGGTAAGTCCCCTTAAAAGGGACAGTTAAAGGACGGCTAGAACCTTAGAAGGCAGAGCACCTAGATGTAAAAGCAGGGATCTGCGTCTTACCTCTCAATTTTGATATGGTAGTTGAAAACTTTGCTAACATGGGGTTTGAGCTTAATTTCCCAGCATTCCTATATTCCTATATATTCCTATCACAGTGTGGTCAGTGACTTTACACATGCTCAGTCCTAAGCTACTGCAGAGACTTGTTACAGATGGTCACACCCACTAGTACTCACTAGCCAATCACTTTACAGTCCATATTAGGCAAGGGGCCATGTGACGGAGGTCAGGAGGTGTAGCCAGACGTACAAACAGTTTATTTCACCCAGTTCTTTGGGGGATTACACTTACTTTAAGGCTATTTACTGGAGTGGGATTTTACAGTTTATTGGGTTGGTTCTATTATGTGAATGTCCCTTTTAGCCAAAAGCAGATACTTTTAACCCCGCGCTGCCTTTCTGTGTGGTTAATCTTTCCTTTCTGTATGGCAGAAATGGGGGAGAAATTCCAGGGTCACCTTACAACTTACGTCTCCAGCGTGGTGAATGATCTCTGGCTTCACACGAAAACTGAAACCAATGGGAGAAGATTGACCTGTTGCCAGCTGGCGATCGTATTAAAGGTCCATATCTGTGTTTTCTTTACAGTTGGGTTCATTCATTCTTGTTACAAGGATAACATGAGCACTACCTAGAAATCACTCTTCCCCTTATTAACATGGAAATAACTTTCTTGTACTTCACAGCCTCATGCTATAAAATAGCATTGCCCAACTAATCCGAGGAATAAGGAATTATTTCTCACTCCCAGCATTCTTAGAGATGGGGGCAGAGATATGCAAATAGTCTCCTTTATATCCCTGTGGCCAATGCATGTGTCAGAGCGTAGTCAGGGGGAATTAGAAACGGGCAATAGCAGTAGATTGGGCAAATGAAAACAGACAAAGGGGGAAAAGAAATTGGCACTTACTTTGATGCAGACTACACCGGAAAACAAAGACGAAGTGTAGATTTCTAGTAATGATAGAGATTATTTAGTACAATCATCAAGGATAGCAGATAAAGTCCTTATCAACTGAACTTCATTCATTTATTAAAACACTTGTTTTCATTTATATATTTATTTACAGAATATTGTGAACGTAGCGACAAATAGACATTGCAGCTTTGCTTCCCCATTAGAAGTAAGTGTTCATTGCAGTTACCTGCAAATATTTACCTGGTTGAATCTGCAAAGGAACTGTTATTAATGGGTATGTACACTGAAAAGGTGACTTTGCTGCTTCCTCCTTCCTTCTGGCCTGACTTTCTGTGAGGGCAAGCATGCTCAGTAATCACTATGAGGCAGCACTGGGAGTGGGAATTTTCTACTGCACACAGCAGAGGGTTTATGATAAGAAGGCACTTGATTGACAGCTGAAATGTAAAATGTTTTAAAGATGTATAAAGGAAAGGATATATAGTTTAAAATAATGGGCAAAAAAAAACAGTGTACATACTCTTTAACACTTTATTAGCATTTTTTTTCTCCTTCAAACTTTGTTAAACCAGCTGTATATACCATTCTTTAATGCTAGTGTGGGTTATTACATTACTGGTAGAGTAACGGACTTTAGTAGCCATGGGTTACTAGTTAAACAAGCAGTTACACCCTAGGTCTGTTAGACCTTATGTAAAAATGCAATTAAAATGTGCAGCTTTCTATTATCACACAATCTAGGACACAATGGCACGTGGACAATGCATGCAGGGAGAAAGCACAGTATTATGGGAAAGAAATAGCTTGGAACCGTTAAGTTTTGAGCATTCTATGTAAAACGTTGAAACCTTATTCTCATGGTATGTACGTGTTTTATACCCATTCAGATACATTTTACTTTACAAAACCTCAAGCGCATGGAGAGTATTAAAGCAGAATTCTGGAAATTCATCACGGATACGGTGAGTAAAGGTTTTACCATTACCAACGTCCTTTCCCATAATTCTTTTCTGTAAACCTCAGAATGTTATTGACCATTATGTACAGAATGAATCAATACATTTTTTATACCTTTTTTTGGGTTGCAGACATTAAAAATTCCTTCTCTGATTAACCAAACCAGCCCATGTGGAATGAGGCGCTATATCGGTGATGTTGCAGACAAGATGATTATTGACTTTATAGATTTGCTTGAGGGGTCTCCTGACCAAGACCATCAGTGGTTGATTGATGACGTCCAATCTGATTTTCTGGTGGAGAAGGAGAAACTCTTTAAAGATTACTGTAAGGTAGAATGGGAACCTATAAAGATTACTGTAAACTGTAAGGTAGAATGGGAACCTATAAAGATTACTGTAAGGTAGAACTGGAACCTATAAAGATTACTGTAAGGTAGAACGGGAACCTATAAAGATTACTGTAAGGTAGAATGGGAACCTATAAAGATTACTGTAAGGTAATGATATTATTGTAGGAGACAAACAACATTTATAACCATTTTTTTCCCCCCATCCGCTCAGAGGTTTTATGCACTTAAATTCCAAAAGGCTTCGGAAACAATTAAAAAACGATTTGAGGATTTTCTAAAGCTAAGGGTAAGTAAAGGCGTCCTCACGTATATGTTACTTTCCTCCAATCTCTTTCTATTTTTTGCTTTTCTTCCTGCCTCTCTTATTTGCCTCTTCTAGAAACTAAATTCATCTGTGTAATCAAGACCTATGACAATGATTGGTAATATTATCTCTGTTCATCTTTATCCACTGAATATGATGTAACTCTTCTCTCACCAAGGCTGAAGGAACAAATTTGTATGAAAGTCCATCAAGGGTGGAGTCCAGTGTCTCCGAGATGGTCAACAAGCTAATGGAGGATTTGGAGAAATTCTTCGAGGGCTCGGATTACGAAGATAAGGACATTCTGGTGGAGCAGGTTAAATTGTATCTCCAACAGAGGCAGGACAAGTTCTGTAAAGAGTACTCCAGGGATTATTACTCTAGAATGGTTGACATGAAGATGTTTTAAACGGGTCCGTCGCGGATTTTCGAATTTACGGATTTTTTCGAAAATCCGCGGATCCTCGCGCGGACCGGATTTTTCGAAGTAAGGTACTTAATAAATACAGTTTCATTCTATACACTGTGTTCCATGTCCTGTCGGGTCTCACACAACATCTCACACTCACCCTGTTTTACATATGCAAGATGCCTTCTGTTATAAGAAAGTGTTTCTCTGCTTCTTACATATGAAGGATAAGAGACAATCAGGGTTATTCAATAAAAGTTCTTATCGTTAAAAATGGTGCTAATTTTGCCCCAACCAATCAGATGTTAGCTTTCAAATGTTACATAAGTTCTGATTGGTTGGGGCAAAATTAGCACCATTTTTAACGATAAGAACTTTTATTGAATAACCCTGAATGACCTTTGACCAACTATTTGTATAAAGGGAGAAGGGGAACTTAAGCCATGGTGGATCAACGATACACACGTGCAATTATCGTCCAAAACGGCCATTCATTGTACGTGTGTTATCTGCCTGGGGGTGAGGTTTTTAGGTGGATTATATAAACGTTGAAATGTAATTCCAACAGCGAGGTGTAATTTATTCACTGTTCGTGTGATTATAGATCCTGGTTATTCATTCAGTGTTCTGTACAAACCAGATAGTGTTTTATTGAACTACAGTGGGTGGAATTTACATAAATGATAAATACTCTTAATGAAGGGTCAGTGACTGCACACTGCTCGAGTATAGTGTTCTTTTTAAGGGAACATAAAAGATTCTAATAGGGAAAGCCGTCACGATGATCACTGGGAATGGTCAATCGTGATGATTTATAGTTATAAAATAATACTTATATTACATTAATATAGAGGACTCAGTGGGTTGGCTGATGGATTTCTCTATGGGTATTGGTGAGAAGTCTCCTTAGGTTGCTCTATGGGATTGGTGATAAATCTCCATGGTTTGCTCTATGGGTATTTGTAACACATCTCCATGGGTTGCTCTGTGGGTATAGTTTGGAAGTCTCCTTAGGTTGCTCTATGGGTATTGGTCATACATTTCCATGGGTTGCTCTATGGGTATTGGTAACATATCCCTGGGTTGCTCTATGGGTATTGTTGACAATCTCCTTGGGTTGATCTGTGGGTATTGGTGACATATCTCCTTGGGTTGCTCTGCGAGTATAGTTTGGAAGTCTCCTTAGGTTGCTCTATGGGTATTGGTAACATACCTCTTTGGGTTGCTCTGTGGGTATAGTTTGGAAGTCTCCTTAGGTTGCTCTATGGGTATTGGTCATACATTTCCATGGGTTGCTCTATGGTATTGGTAACATATCTCCATGGGTTGCTCTAGGGTATTGTTGACATATCTCCTTGGGTTGATCTGTGGGTATTGGTGACACATCTCCTTGGGTTGCTCTGCGAGTATAGTTTGGAAGTCTCCTTAGGTTGCTCTATGGGTATTGGTAACATACCTCTTTGGGTTGCTCTGTGGGTATAGTTTGGAAGTCTCCTTAGGTTGCTCTATGGTATTGGTGATATCTCTTGGGTTGCTCTGTGGGTATAGTTTGGAAGTCTCCTTAGGTTGCTCTATGGGTATTGGTGATATATCTCCATGGGTTGCTCTGTAGGTATTGGTGATATATCTCCATGGGTTGCTCTATGGGTATTGGTGACATTCTCCTTGGGTTGCTCTGTGGGTATAGTTTGGAAGTCTCCTTAGGTATTGCTGGGAAGTCTACTTAGGTTGCTCAATAATATAAATAAAATCTCTAATAACAGTTTACAATCTAAGCCACCAGCTTTCATTTGCTTCTCTTTAGTTCAATAGAATGTAACAGTGAAAATTCATCTCGAATCCTGTAAAGACTTGATGGTTTGGGTGGATTTAAAGGTTCACCTTAAAATAGATTTAGAATAACTATCATGGAACGGTTGGACAACTATTCCCACACAAAATACATAACACAAGTCTACGGCACAGCGATGGGAGATTTTCCCTGTGATCCCACTTGTGCTGTATTTGCCTTGGGTACGTATTTCTTTAGAACATAGTCCTGGGCTTTTTTTCTTGAACTTTATATACCAAAGGATAATGGTTATAGATTCTATGTTGTGTAAGATTACTCTCCTGTGTTCTCCAATGTGGGTATTTAAAGGGCATTTTCACCCTCAAAAATAAAAACTAGTGACTTGTCCGTTATTGCCCCCAAACCCATCTGCTATTTTTACCAGTTTATGACTGTATTTGTAACCAAATATTTAATAAGTTCTCTTCCATTTAGGTAAAGGTATCTGCCTCCTCCCTATACTCAGAGAGCTTTTTGCAAGCTTGAGCATGTGCAGAGGAGACTGCATTAGAAAATGGCTGTCAATTATTGTCTGTGATGTCAGCAGTCAAAGCCTTGAATATTAATAATCTGGTTATTAATATCTAATAATGTGCTGAATATATCCATTGGGGTTGGGGGCAGGTACCCGACATGTGACCGGTTTTTATTTTAAACTAAATATATAGCAATCACTGGGCCCTCAGCAAAACTATGATGGGGCCCCAATCCGTGCTTCATCTACATTGGTTTTGTGGGAGGACTATATCTGTCAAAGGAAAAATAAGAAGATGGGCCCCTTGCGGTTGATCCCCCTGCTCCCCTAGTAGTTACACCCTGCGCTTGATTGACAGCTGAAATGTAAGATGGATCAGATTGGATATCTACCAAAACAAACAGTACAGTGATAGTTGGGAAGAATTATAGTCTCCACTAAAACTCATTGTGATTGGCAGCATGCCTAGAGAATCACCCAGTATTCTGATCCGGGGTTTCCATTGGGGAAATAAGGAATCCAGGGAAATAAACAGATATTGGGAGTCGTAGACAGTGCAGTTAATACAGAGAGTCATTTGTATCTTTCAAAACATTAAATTCTGAATTTTGACTTTACATTGGTTTTAATGTTATCGTTTTTTGGCTTTTTAACTTCTCTCCTGTTCTTTGTGAGAACGGTTTTCTACGAATAGCAATGGCCAAAACCAAACTTGTAATTAATAGCAATGGCCAATACCGAACTTGTAATTAATAGCAATGGCCAATACCGACTTTGAATTAATAGCAATGGCCATACCAACTTGTAATTATAGCATGGCCAAAACCAAACTTGTAATTAATAGCAATGGCCAATACCAAACTTGTAATTAATAGCAATGGCCAATACCGAACTTGTAATTAATAGCAATGGCCAATACCAAACTTGTAATTAATAGCAATGGCCAATACCAAACTTGTAATTAATGCAATCATGGCCATACCAACTTGTATTAATAGCAATGCCAATACCCGAACTTGTAATAATGCAATGGCCAATACCAAACTTGTAAATTAATAGCAATGGCCAATACCAAATTGTAATTAATAGCAATGGCCAATACCAAACTTGTAATTAATAGCAATGGCCAATACAAACTTGTAATTAATAGCAATGCCAATACCGAACTTGTAATTAATACAATGGCCAATACCAACTTGTAATTAATAGCAATGGCCAATACCAAACTTGTAATTAATAGCAATGGCCAATACCAAAACTTGTAATTAATAGCAATGGCCAATACCAAACTTGTAATTAATAGCAAGGCCAATACAAACTTGTAATTAATACAATGGCCAATACCAAACTTGTAATTAATAGCAATGGCCAATACCAAACTTGTAATTAATAGCAATGGCCAATACCGAACTTGTAATTAATAGCAATGGCCAATACCGAACTGTAATTAATGCAATGGCCAATACCAAACTTGAATTAATAGCAATGGCCAATACCAAACTTGTAATTAATGCAATGGCCAATACCGAACTTGTAATTAATAGCAATGGCCAATACCAAACTGTAATTATAGCAATGGCCAATACCAAACTTGTAATTATAGCAATGGCCAATACCGAACTTGTAATTAATAGCAATGGCCAATACCAAAGACTTGTATAATAGCAATGGCCAATACCAAACTTGTAATTAATAGCATGGCCAATACCAAACTTGTAATTAATAGCAATGGCCCAATACCGAACTTGTAATTAATAGCAATGGCCAATACCAAACTTGTATTATACTTGTGGTGACTGGAAGTCAGATATACGAGAAATGTTACTATAAGCAGCCAAGTGACCCCCACTATAAAGCTCTCATGTCAACCATCCTAGAGTAATAATCCCTGGAGTACTCTTTACAGAACTTGTCCTGCCCTGTGGGAATACAATTTAACCTGCTCCACCAGAAGGTCCTTATCTTCGTAATCCGACCCTCGAAGAATTTCTCCAAATCCTCCATTAGCTTGTTGACCATCTCGGAGACACTGGACTCCACCCTTGATGGACTTTCATACAAATTTGTTCCTTCAGCCTTGGTGAGAGAAAGTTACAATCATATTCAGTGGATAAAGATGACAGAGATAATATTACCAATCATTGTCAAGGTCTTGATTACACAGATAATTTAGTTTCTGAAGAGGCAAATAAGAGAGGCAGGAAGAAAAAGCAAAAATAGAAAGAGATTGGAGGAAAGTAACATATACGTGAGACCCTTACTTACCCTTAGCTTTAGAAATCCTCAAATCGTTTTTTAATTGTTTCCGAAGCCTTTTGGAATTTAAGTGCATAAAACCCTCTGAGCGGATGGGGGAAAAAAATGGTTTATAAATGTTGTTTTGTCTCCTACAATAATATCATTACCTTACAGTAATCTTTATAGGTTCCCATTCTACCTTACAGTAATCTTTATAGGTTCCCATTCTACTACTTACGTAATCTTATAGGTTCCCATTCTACCTTACAGTAATCTTTATAGGTTCCCGTCTATACCTTACAGTAATCTTTATAGTTCCCTTTCCTTACAGTAATCTTTATAGGTTCCCGTTCTAACGACTCTACCTTACGTATTCTTTTAGTTCCCGTTCTACCTTACAGTAATCTTATAGGTTCCCTTTCTACCTTACAGTAATCTTTATAGGTTCCCATTCTACCTTACAGTAATCTTTATAGGTTCCCATTCTACCTTACAGTAATCTTTATAGGTTCCCATTCTACCTTACAGTAATCTTTATAGTTTCCCATTCTACCTTACAGTAATCTTTTAGGTTCCCGTTCTACCTTACAGTAATCTGTAATAGGTCCCCGTTCTACCTTACAGTAATCTTATAGGTTCCCATTCTACCTTACAGTAATCTTTATAGGTTCCCATTCTACCTTACAGTAATCTTTATGGTTCCCGTTCTACCTTACAGTAATCTTTATAGGTTCCCATTCTACCTTACAGTAATCTTTATAGGTTCCCGTTCTACCTACTTACAAGTAATCTTTATAGGTTCCCGTTCTACCTTACAGTAATCTTTATAGGTTCCCATTCTACCTTACAGTAATCTTTATAGGTTCCCGTTCTACCTTACAGTAATCTTTATAGGTTCCCATTCTACCTTACAGTAATCTTATAGGTTCCCGTTCTACCTTACAGTAATCTTTATAGGTTCCCGTTCTACCTTACAGTAATCTTTATAAGGTTCCCATTCTACCTTACAGTAATCTTTATAGGTTCCCGTTCTACCTTACAGTAATCTTTATAGGTTCTCGTTCTACCTTACAGTAATCTTTATAGGTTCCCATTCTACCTTACAGTAATCTTTAGGTTCCTTCTCCCATTCTACTTACCTTACAGTAATCTTTATAGGTTCCCGTTCTACCTTACAGTAATCTTTTATAGGTTCCCATTCTACCTTACAGTAATCTTTATAGGTTCCCTCTAACCTTAGTCAGTATCTTTATAGGTTCCCATTCTACCTTACAGTAATCTTTATAGGTTCCCGTTCTACCTTACAGTAATCTTTATAGGTTCCCTTCTACCTTACAGTATCTTTAGGTTCCCCTTCTACCTTACAGTACTCTTTATAGGTTCCCTTCTACTTACAGAACTTTATAGGTTCCCATTCTACCTTACAGTAATCTATAGGTTCCCGTTCTACCTTACAGTAATCTTTATAGGTTCCCATTCTACCTTACAGTAATCTTTATAGGTTCCCATTCTACCTTACGTAATCTTTATAGGTCCCTTCTACCTTACAGTAATCTTTATAGGTTCCCATTCTACCTTACAGTAATCTTATAGGTTCCCATTCTACCTACAGTAATCTTTATAGTTTCCCGTTCTATTACAGTAATCTTTATAGGTTCCCATTCTACCTTACGAATCTTTTTAGGTTCCCGTTCTACCTTACAGTAATCTTTATAGGTTCCCTGTTCACCTTACAGTATCTTTATAGGTTCCCATTCTACCTTACATGTATCTTTATAGGTTCCCGTTCTACCTTACAGTAATCTTTTATGGTTCCCGTTCTACCTTAAGTAATCTTATAGGTTCCTTTACCTTACAGTAATCTTATGGTCCCTTCTACCTTACAGTAATCTTATATGGTTCCCTTCTACCTTACAGTAATCTTTATAGGTTCCCATTCTACCTTACAGAATCTTTATAGGTTCCCGTTCTACCTTACATAATCTTTATAGGTTCCCATTCTAACCTTACAGTAATCTTTATAGGTTCCTCATTCTAACCTTACAGTAATCTTTATAGGTTCCCCGTTCTACCTTACAGTAATCTTTATGGTTCCCTTCTACCTTAAGTAATTTATAGCTCCTTCTACCTTACAGTAATCTTTATAGTTCCCTTCTACCTTACAGTAATCTTTAAGGTTCCATTCTACCTACAGTAATCTTATAGGTCCCATTCTACTTAACTTAATCTTATAGGTTCCCATTCTACTCCTTACAGTATCTTTATAGGTTCCCATTCTACCTTACAGTAATCTTTATAGGTTCCCATTCTACCTTACAGTAATCTTTATAGGTTCCCATTCTACCTTACAGTAATCTTTATAGGTTCCCATTCTACCTTACAGTAATCTTTATAGGTCCCATTCTACTTACAGTAATCTTTATGGTTCCCATTCTACCTTACAGTAATCTTTATAGGTTCCCATTCTACCTTACAGTAATCTTTATAGGTTCCCATTCTACCTTACAGTAATCTTTATAGGTTCCCATTCTACCTTACAGTAATCTTTATAGGTTCCATTTCACCTACAGTAATCTTTATAGGTTTCCCATTCTAACCTTATCAGTAATCTTATAGGTTCACCGCCATTCTACCTTACATAATCTTTATAGGTTCCCATTCCTATCCAACTTACAGTAATCTTTATAGGTTCCCATTCTACCTTACCAGTAATCTTTATAGGTTCCCATTCTACCTTACATTACTCTTATAGGTCCCGTTCTACCTTACAGTAATCTTTTAGTGTCCCATTCTACCTTACAGTAATCTTTATAGGTTCCCTTCTACCTTACAGTAATCTTTATAGTTCCCATTCTACTTAAGTAATCTTTATAGGTTCCCATTCTACTTACAGTATCTTTATAGGTTCCTCTATCTACCTACATTATCTTTATAGTTCCCATTCTACCTTACAGTAATCTTTATAGGTTCCCATTCTACCTTACAGTAATCTTTATAGGTTTCCGCATTCTACCTTACAGTAATCTTATAGGTTCCCTTCTAACTTACAGTAATCTTTATAGGTTCCCATTCTACCTTACAGTAATCTTTAGGTTCCCTTTACCTACAGTAATCTTATAGGTTCCCATTCTACCTTCAGTACTCTTTAGGTTCCCATTCTACCTTACAGTAATCTTATGGTTCCCTTTACCTTACAGTAATCTTTATAGGTTCCCATTCTACCTTACAGTAATCTTAATGGTTTCCCATTCTACCTTACAGTAATCTTTATAGGTTCCCATTCTACCTTACAGTAATCTTTATAGGTTCCCATTCTACTCCTTACAGTAATCTTTATAGGTTCCCATTCTACCTTACAGTAATCTTTATAGGTTCCCATTCTACCTTACAGTAACTTTTAGAGGTTCCCATTCTACCTTACAGTAATCTTATAGGTTCCCATTCTACCTTACAGTAATTTTATAGGTTCCCATTCTACTTACAGTAATCTTTATAGGTTTCCGCATTCTACCTTACAGTAATCTTTAAGGTTCCCCTTCTACCTTACGAATCTTTAGAGGTTCCCATCTCACTTACGTAATCTTTATAGGTTCCCATTCTACCTTACAGTAATCTTTATAGGTTCCCATTCTACCTTACAGTAATCTTATAGGTTCCCATTCTACCTTACAGTAATCTTTATAGGTTCCCTTCTACCTTACAGTAATCTTTATAGGTTTCCCATTCTACTTACAGTAATCTTTATAGGTTCCCTTCTACCTTACAGTAATCTTTATAGGTTCCCTTTCTAACTCTACTTACAGTAATCTTATAGGTTCCCTTCCCTTACAGTAATCTTTATAGGTATTTACATTCTACCTTACATAATCTTTATAGGTTCCCATTCTCCTTACAGTAATCTTTATAGGTTCCCTTCTACCTTACAGTAATCTTTATAGGTTCCATTCTACCTTACAGTAATCTTTATAGGTTCCCATTCTACCTTACAGTAATCTTTATAGGTTCCCATTCTAACACAGTAATCTTTATAGGTTCCCATTCTACCTTACAGTAATCTTTATAGGTTCCCATTCTACCTTACAGTAATCTTTATAGGTTCCCATTCTACCCTTACAGTAATCTTTATAGGTTCCATTCTACCTTACAGTAATCTTTTAGGTTCCCGTTCTACCTTACAGTTAATTCTTTATAGGTTCCCATTCTACCTTACGTAACTTTATAGGTTCCCATTCTACCTTACAGTAATCTTTATAGGTCCCATTCTACCTTACAGTATCTTTATAGGTTCCCATTCTACCTTACAGTACTCTTATAGGTTCCCATTCTACCTTACAGTAATCTTTTATAGGTTCCCATTCTCTACCTTACAGTAATTTTATAGGTTCCCATTCTACCTTACAGTAATCTTATAGGTTCCCGTTCTACCTTACAGTAATCTTTAAGGTTCCCGTTTACCTTACAGATCTTTTATAGGTTCCCATTCTACCTTACAGTAATCTTTATAGGTTCCCATTCGAACCTTACATCAGTTATTAAAATGAAAGTTCGGCAAAATCCGCATTAAAAGTGGTCTAAATAGCCTTGGTAACGTACACTTAATCACTCAGGGACCTGGGTAATGTCCTTAGAAACACGTATCAATGCCTACAATACCTAAAAATTACAGTCCGCTAGCGTGAATTTAAAAAAAACGGTATTTTTCGAAAATACGAGGATTCCCGTAAAAACAAGGATTCCGTACCCGCGGATCTCCGTAAAAACGAGGATTTCCGTAAAAACGAGCTGGCAATAATCATGTTAGCTGCCATTGGCTAATTTGGGTCATGTGGCTTGCTCCGTCTTGAAAATAATCCCCAAACATTTGAATATACAAGAATTTCTCGTTTTTACGAAAATTCTCGTTTATTTATTTATTACGAGAATCCGCGTAATTACGAGGATATTCGAGTTTCCCGGGTCCCGGAAGATCGTAGATTCTCGTAATTACGGAGATACTCGTATTTTCTAAAATTTTTGCGGAAAAAAAAAATCCGTGGTTCGGAAGTTCAGAAGGCGGAAAATCCGGAATAATCCACCGTTCGCGGACGGGATAAAAGCTTTATGTTTCAGACTATAAAACCCTTTACTTCCCCTTGAATTCCAATCAGTGCACTTTTTGTTTAAAAAGATGCAAAGGTTGGATCTGCTGCAAACAACCAAAAGTTTTCTAACTGCAGTAGGCCAGTAAGAAGATATCATTTGATTGGTTGATGCAGACAAAAGGCCAACCTCTCGTAACAGAAGGTTTATGGATATAATTGGCTTGTTGTGTTTAATATCATCATTGGGAGTTGTATCATGATAATGTTCAATCAAATAGACCAACCTACCACCATTTTATACATCCTTCCTGTCCATTGACAATAAGGTTGGTACAAACAACATATCTGTATGTACCTACATTGTATCTGCATCTACCTATGAGGATGGGATTAGGTTTCTAGTAAACACTTGTTAGTATGTTGCTGTTTAATTGCCATCAATAAAACAGCAAATGAGGCATAAAGGGTAAATCCAGCAGTTTGTGTGCAGTATTAATAGACATACAGGGTTATTTAACAAAAGTTCTTATCGTTAAAAATGGTGCTAATTTTGCCCCAACCAATCAGATGTTAGCTTTCAAATGTTAAATAAGATCTGATTGGTTGGGGCAAAGTTAGCATCATTTTAAACGATAAGAACTTTTATTGAATCTCCCTGATAATATGTACCACATAGACATAGTCCTGTTGATGGAACACTTACTAATCTTTACCACAATTGGCTCATGTTTTGATCTTACTGTGAACTCCCCTCCAGTATCAAATTGTATACAAGTAACGCTCCCCCCCCCAACTTTAAGAGTTAAAATACTTTAATACAGCCTGATGTTCCGCTCCCCGGCTTTCTGTGTACTAAGAAGGTTGCTGCGTTATCTTACAGCTGTACAAGCTCTTTACGGACTTGCACATGCCCAGTAGAGATGCCTTGGGAAATAGTGGTCAACAACATGTTTTGACTGTTGCTACCCTAATAACCCAGGAGGCAGAGTCTGGAATAGAGTTGGCTATCTAGAAGGTGTTATTAGCAACAAAGGATCATGGGATGGACAGAAGGAACAGCTGACAGTCTTGTATCAATTTTCGTATTGGTTCTAAACATGGCTGCTCGGGTCCACATGGGGAATTACCTGAAATAACCTCATTTTTAGTTTTTATTCTTTTATTATGGAGAAATAATGTCACATACTAAAGATAAGCAAGTAAAAAATAAACATTGCATTTCTGTATTTCCTAATATTTCATATTAACATTGCTAAGAACCATTCACATATAGAGCCGCAAGATGGCGATGACAAACAAGGAAAGGGCGCTGGTGGGTACCGAGATGGAGGCAGGGGATGTGTTATAAAGGGAAATCATTGGAGAGGTAATTGATACAGATTTCACAATGGCGTTAGGATCATTCTTTATAATCCAATCTGTGTAGTTTGCCACCAAGGTGTTGACCCCTGGCCGGTACGGCAAACCACAACCCACTCCAAAGCTCACCACTCCAACCAAGAACCAGCGATTGCCGTCATTGGATACCAATGGACCTCCAGAATCTCCCTGGAAAAATGGAGCATAGAAAGCATTTAATACAGTAAATATCATGGCCCAACTAAGGCCAGGACAACACAACCTATTAGTTACCAATAAACACACAAGTGAGGGTGATTTGTGTTTAAAGGGGATTAGGCACGTAACCACACTTTTCATTGTCAGTCAAAAACCAGCAACTAAGAACATTGGAAATATTTAAACTAAACCCAATTTTTTATACTCCAGAATCTGAAAACAACCCCCCTAAAAACACCAATAAACTATAAAATGCCACTTTAGTAAACTCTGTTAAAGTAAATCAAAGCCTGTTAAGAACTGGATGAAGTATCTGTGTGTATGGGCAGTGTCAGACCACACCCCCTGACCTCAGTCACATGCTTCCTTGCTTTATCTGTCCTGTAAACGGATTGGCTAGATATTATTAATGGGTGTGACCAACTGTAACAATTTTCTGCCATAGCTAAGGACTGAGCATGTGCAAAACATAATGGTCGTTGACCAAACTGTGTGATACTAGAATGCTGGGAAGCAAAGCACAAACCATATGTTATTTAGGTAAATTTCCCAGCACCTGGGATAATTACAATATGGATTCATGGAGACATCTTGAGACATTCATGGAGACATCTTGGAGACATCTTGAGATCCCCTTCTCTCACAATAGAAATAATTCCAGGTGCAGAACATACCGGGGAATCGCAAACTCCCAACTGCTCTAACATTTGGTATCTGTACCTTGAATAGTCACTTGATATAGACGTCATTGCAGCCTAAAAAGGAACCTATGGGCCATATTTAAAGACAAGTTTGCTATATCGCAGGTTATCGTTAATGTACGAATGTGGGGTGGAAATGTATGGACGCAATAGAATACCAAGCGGTAGTAAAATAAAAATCTATGGGTCTTAGATCTACAATCACAATCATTGATTTACAATCGCTATGGTAAATGTATGACAGCGACCTTAAATTTATAATTGTGGTAATAATTGTTAAAGGTGCGGTATCACTACAAAATCTATACCTTGCCTTTATTAATATGGCCCTATGTGGCATACAACAGGTACACCTCAGCATTCATGATGGAAATGTCTACATAAGCGTTTTAGAGGCAGGTGATTGGATGACCTTCATGCAGGCAGTACGGTGGCTCAGTGGTTAGCACTGATCCCTTGCAACACTGAAGTCCTGAGTTCGATTCCACCCTTGGACACATCTGCAAGGAGTTTGTATGTTCTCCCCGTGCTTGCGTGGGTTTCCTCCGGGCACTCCGGTTTCCCCCACAATCATAAAGACATACTGATAGGTTGTATGTGTCAAATAAATGTGCTTAGATTGTTAGCTCTTCAGGGCAGGGCCTGATGTGAATGTATATATGGAATTGTAAAGCGCTACGGAAGATGTTGGCGCTATATAAATAATAATAATGTGGGACATTTCTAAGAGCGAGTCTCATCTACCAGGCGCCGTTTTGAATATATCTTGGGTAAGGTGACTCACCTGGCAAGCAGTTTTCCCACCATCAATGTAACCTGCACATATCATGTCACTCAATATGTTTGCTGTAGCAGCTCCTTGAGAAGATGTATGATATAATTCATCACATTTTGTGGCATTAATCAGGGGCAGAGAGACTTCTTGCAGAACGTTGGACGCTTGTTCATTAACTGTAAGAGGTTGATTAGAAGAAGAATCATACAGGGATATTCAGCAGACAGAATAAACCAGACTAGGTTTAAATGTCAATACATATTGTCTATCTGACAAACCTCAAGACTGCCCATAGAGCAGTAGATTGTAGAAGGTATTTGAGGGAATATCTGATGGCAAATGATTAGCTTAAAGGGAAAGTTCAGTGGATAATATCATTATTTTTAAAATTCTTAGTTGATATTACACATACTTAGTTATCCTACATAGTCTTTTCTATTTTGAAAAATCAGTTGAATTTATATCCCTTGCTGTTCCCTGCTGTTATCATTAGTGAGATGGCAATTAAGGTTCTGTGATGGTCCGTCTTCTTCCCAGAATGCACCACTAACGTGGAATGTTCCTAACAGTAATTTCTACTGATTGGCTGTTGGGTGGGTCACACATGTTCAGATCTCTACTGAGCAGCTGAATCAACCCAGGCGCTGGGTCAAGGGCAAGACCATAACAGTCTCTATTAGGGGTCCTGCAAACAGGAAGTCAGTATTTCGGTTGCATTTATTTATACACAGACACAATGCTGAATGGGCAGATTAAGGTCATTGGTATGGGAAAAAACTGTATTTCCACTGTAAGGTGTCAAAACAGCATTGTACATGGCAGACAATAACTAGCCAACATCTTAGGACCATTGGTGGGAAGTTCTAAGCATCACATCCAGAACTCTCAGGATTTCACCAACAATATTGAAGATATAGTACTCGGTGTAGAAGAAACTATGGTGTCCTATGATGTGACATCTCTCTTCACCTGTATACCCACCAAGGAGGCTGTTATCATGGTGAGAAACCGGCTGGGCCAAGACAGCACTCTTACCAGCAGAACTGATCTCAACCCAGAACAGGTGTGTTCCTTGTTGGACTTGTGCCTGAATACCACCTATTTCAAATACAGGGATAAGTTCTATAAGCAAAAACATGGATGTGCTATGGGACAAGCCCCCTGCCCCGGCGCTGGTGGGGACGGGAAGGGAAGGGCCGGCTGGGAGGGGTGGAGGCACCCTCCAGCGGGGCCCTGAGAAGGGCCTTTTGGGGCTTAAGGGGTCCCGCAGCTCGAACTGGGACCCCCCTCCCCGGCCCTATCAGGGCCCTTGTGGCACTGACAAGTGCCTTTGGCGGGGGTCCCGCAGCTCGAACCGGGACCCCCAGTGAGTGGCTCTTAAAAGAGCCCTTGGGTGGCGTCTTCTTTCTTCCAGTCCTGGCGACGCCAGCTCCGCTGAAGCAAAGACCCTGATAGGGCCGGGGCGGGGGTCCCGGTTCAAGCTTCTCAGTGCCCCGCTGAAAGGTGCCTCCACCCCTCCCAGCGGGCCCCTCCCCATCAGCGACCACCCGCTGCGGCCCCTTCCCAGCAGCCCCTCCTAGCCTCCTGTTCTGAGATTGCCGCGAGCGGGGTTGGGAGGGGCTGCTGGGAAGCGGCAGTGGGTGGTCGCCGCCGCCGCAGGGGGTCGAGGGTGGGGTGGGCGTGCCTCCCGGGGTGGGTGCGACCACCCGCCACGGGTTGCCCGCCTATCTCAGCCGCAGGGCGGCTAGTATCGGACGCTTTCGCCACCTTGAAGGTGGCGAAGCAAAACAGCCGATACTAGCAAGGCGAAACAGTTACCGCCGCTTTATAAATAGAAGCGGCGGTAATAGGTGGGTATCGGCGTGAAGAGTTAAAGCCTTGTTAACTTTTCGTGGCCGTTTCCCGACATTTATAAATCACGTTAAACACGATTTAAGCGGAAAGGTCGGGGAAAACTGACGCGAAAACTTAACGAGGCTTTATAAATATGCCCCTATGGGTTCTTTTTTGATGGACCAATCAATATCGCTCATCGGTCTATCGAAAACACTTAAAAATGTCCTTGATAATCTGATCAATTCAACCAAAATCTTCTAATTGATCGGAATATCGATGCTGTGTATGGGGGCCTTAAATCGTGTTTGGGCTGTCTAAAGTTTTATCTTTTTATCTGCCATTATGGTTTATTTTGTATTTTGTGTTGAGTATTTTTGTTCAAGCAAGCACTTTATTGTCATTGTGTAACACAAGGAAATTAATTCACTGAGAGTCAAAACAAGCGGAACAAGTACATAAACCTGCCACAAGCACTAATAATTCCATAACTAGCTCAGACCCCTAGGAGAAAAGGGCTTATAATGTCATTCTGGGTCTAGGACAGAATAACTGAGCTCCTGGTGTATAAGATCATGATGAAGGTATCTCTGATGCCTACAGAGATACATCCGTCTGCTAGTTAGGAATTAGGAATCAACCAACCTTGAAAAAAAATAACAATTATTGAGTTATTATGCTCAACCTTTCAATCCCGTCCTTTTGTTAGGGCATTATACCAACATCCCACCTCATCCCTGTTCCATTACCATGGATAAATAGAGAAGGTCCTCCTAAAAGCAAAAGTGGTTGAAAGAAACCCAGTTAGAATTGAATGGAAAAGTGATAGTTACCGCCACTTTGCAAGTATCCCCAGCCGGTCAGCCAGCTTTGGAGTCCTGTTGGGAATGTCACTGTAGATGCAGGTAAACAAATTGGGATGATGTAATCCGTGAAGGTCACTTTGCCATCCAGTTCTACAAGGCTGATGTCACCGCTGTCTCCTACCTTCTTGTAAGTGGAATAATTGAATATATTTTTTACTTTAAAGGAAACTTCCTGTGCAGTGCTCTCACTGAGGGTATAGGATCCCAGGTAGACACGAACATTTGCAACGATTATACTAGAACGAAAAACAAAGGTTCGTCTGAATAGTTTATATTGTGCGGGACACGGTCCATCAATAACGATCTATTTATTAGATGTGCGATGCTATTGGAAGGGATAGAATTACCTGGAAAAATAAAGATGCCAGAATCTCACCACATGAAAGTAATGATGCCCTGGAACCAATCTACTCCAATGTTAACACGTTAACGCGTTTCGCCATCCATTAACAGGTGAGAAATGCATGGCAGTGACCACATTGCTGGCTTTGCAAATTTAGCCAATCGCATGCATTCCGGTCCCAGACGATTGCACCAATGTGTGTGCGCTTTTTATGTGCGTTACCCTGCGATCTAATGTGGCCTCAGCCTTTTAGATTCCATTTCAATTGGAAATATAAAGTAGGTGTGGCCATGGGCCTTAGATTTCTCAACTGGACTGGAACCGATCTGAGCCTCAGTTCACTGGTGAGGACTGAGCACAATTTGGCTTTAGTGGAAATTGAATTTACATAGAAGATGGAAGTTTTAAATTGAGCCTGTTAAAAGTCTTCACACATTTTTGCCAATAAATCAATACTAACAATATGAATTTCATCATTGCTTCCATGTGTGGTTATGTTCTAGAATGTTCTGCTATTGACATGTTACCAATGTACCCTTGTTGACCTCCCAATGCAAAGGAAGTGACATCATTATTACATCATTACCAGCTTCCAAAACCATATTCCCTAACCTACACCTAAATGTTAATACTTACCTTGGGTCATTCAGGAAGCAATGAGCTGCAGTAATAATAAAAGTGTCAGAGATCAGGGATCCACCACAGAAATGTTGGTTTTCCAACCTTATGCTTGCCTGCCATGGCCACTTTCCATAGTTGGCATTCTGGCCTCCCACAATACGACTGGGCACCAGAGGAATCCCACATTCTGCAAGAGAGGGAAAGAGTCTAATATAGGACCAATAGCATCCCCATGTATTGTCATGTCAATAATCAGTACTGGTAAATGTTTACCATTCCAATTCCAAGACAATATTAGAAGTTTCTTTACTTTGTTTGCAATGTTCTTAAAGGACAACTTTATACTATAAAAATTTACTTTTTAAAACAGAAAAGTACCCGGGGAAGGGAGGTAGGATTGAATATCCCAATATTGTTTCATTGAGGAGCTACAGCAGATAAAGTTTTCATTTGCCAGGTTAGTGCCCTGGGCCTCCCTGTATTAAAGATAGTGCTGAAGCACTTAGGAAGCCTGGCAGAAGAAGTTTTCTTTGTGCTGCCGCTCCTCATAGAAATGATATTGGGAGATAGAAAGTACCAATCTTACCTCCCTGGCCCAGGTACATTTCATTTTAAATGTTTTAAAAACTTTATACGCACTATAGTTCTCTAATTGTTTTCAATTTCTTATTATGTATTTAACTTCAATTTCATTTTTATTCACAGGATGTATTTAAATATAGAGAAAACAGTCTAGAAGTTTCCTTGTTATTGCTAACAGGTTATTTTATTCTGCTGGGTAAGCAGTAAAGTAAAAGACAATAGCTATTAGCTATCCTAGCATTTCATGGTGACTCACATGTAAAGTATCATTGATCCGAAACATGTTGTGTGGATAATAAATAGTACTTGGCAGACAATTTTGTGTGTCAATTAGTCCTAATTTTACTGTTAATTAGTGACTCACATTTTCCTTGACCTATTTCTCTGATTTTTTTTCTTTAAAGATATAAAATACATATAGGTCTTCTAATAATATATTATTCTGCATTGGTTTTTTTGAATAATAGATTTAATCTTAATGTAGGTATCAGTGTTATGCAATCAAAGAGCCAATCGAATTTCATTCATCTATAAATGTGTTCAAATACAATTAACATAGTAACATAGTATTGGAGGTTGTATAAAGACATACGTCCATCTAGTCCAATCTTTATACCCTACCCATAATGGTCTGTCTAACATTATATAACTAGATTGAGGTTGTATAAAGACTACGTCATCAGTCCCAACCTTTATACCCTACCCATAATGTCTGTATAACAGTTACATAGTAACATAGTATGGATGTTGTATAAAGACATACGTCCATCTAGTCCAACCTTTATACCCTACCCATAATGTCTGTATAACAGTTACTAATAACATTAGTATTGAGGAGGTTATAAAGACATACGTCCATCTTCCAACCTTTATACCCTACCCATAATGTCTGTATACATTTACATAGTAACATAGTATTGGAGGTTGTTAAAGACATACGTCCATCTAGTCCACTTTTATACCCTACCCATATGTCTGTATAACAGTTAACATAGTAACATAGTATTGGAGGTGGTATAAGACATACGTCCATCTAGTCCAACCTTTATCCCTACCCATAATGTCTGTATAACGGTTACATAGTAACATAGTATTGGAAGTTTTGTATAAGACATACGTCCATCTAGTCCAACCTTTATACCCTACCCATAATGTCTGTATAACAGTTACATAGTAACATAGTATTGAGGTTGTATAAGACATACATCACTAGTCCAACCTTTATACCCTACCCATAATGTCTGTATAACAGTTACATAGTAACATAGTATTGGAGTTGTATAAAGACATCCGTCCATCTAGTCCAACCTTTATACCCTACCCATAATGTCTGTATAACATACATAGTAACATAGTATTGAAGGTTGTATAAAGACATACGTCCATCTAGTCCAACCTTTATACCCTACCCATAATGTCTGTAACGATTTACATAGTAACGTAGTATTGGAGGTTTGTATAAGACAACGTCCATTAATCCAACCTTTATACCCTACCCATAATGTCTGTATAACAGTTACATAGTAACGTAGTATTGGAGGTTGTATAAAGACATACGTCCATCTATGTCTAACCTTTATACCCTACCCATAATGTCTGTATAAACAGTTACAAAGTAACGTAGTATTGGGGGTTTATATAAATACTATGTCCATCTATCCACCTTTATCCCTACCCAATGTCTGTATAACAGTTACATAGTAACATAGTTATGGAGGTTGTATAAACATACGTCCATCTAGTCCAACCTTTATATCCTACCCATATGTCTGTATAACATTTCATAGTAACATAGTATTGGAGGTTGTATAAAGACATACGTCCACCTAGTCAACCTTTACACCCTACCCATAATGTCTGTATACAGTTACTAGTAACATAGTATTGAGTCTTGTATAAAGACATACTCCATCTAGTCCAACCTTTAATCCCCTACCCATAATGTCTGTATAACAGTTACATAGTACATAGTATTGGAAGTTGTTAAGACACACGTCCATCTAGTCCAACCTTTATACCCTACCCATAATGTCTGTATAACAGTTACATAGTAACATAGTATTGGAAGGTTGTATAAAGACATACGTCCTCTAGTCCAACCTTTATACCCTACCCATAATGTCTTATAACAGTTATATAGTAACATAGCATTGGAGGTTGTAAAGACATACATCCATCTAGTCCAACCTTTATACCCTACCCATAATGTCTGTATAAAAGTTACATAGTAACATAGTATTGGAGTTTGTATAAAGACATACGTCCATCTAGTCCAACCTTTATACCCTACCCATAATGTCTGTATAACAGTTACATAGTAACATAGCATTGGAGGTTGTTATAAAGACATACATCCATCTAGTCCAACCTTTATACCCAACCCAATATGTCTGATAACAGTTACATAGTAACATGTATTGGAGGTTGTATAAAGACATACGTCCATCTAGTCCAACCTTATACCCTACCCATAATGTCTATATAACAGTTACATAGTAACATAGCATTGGAGTTGTATAAGACATACTCCATCTGTCCACCTTTATACCCTACCCATAATGTCTGTATAACAGTTAAATAGTAACATAGTATTGGAGTGTATTAAGACATACGTTCCATCTAGTCCAACTTTTATCCCCTACCCATAATGTCTGTATAACAGTTACATAGTACACATAGTATTGGAGGATGTATAAAAAGAAGTCCATCTAGTCCACCCTTTCTACCCTACCCATAATGTCTGTATAACGGTTACATAGTAACATAGTTTGGAAGTTGTATAAAGACATACGTCCATCTAGTCCAACCTATACCCTACCCATAAGGTCTGTATACAGTACATAGAACATAGTATTGAGGTTGTATAAGACATACATCCATCTATTCCAACCTTTATACCCCTACCCATAATGTCTGTATAACATTTACATAGTAACATAGTATTGGAGGTTGTATAAGACATCCGTCCATCTAGTCCAACCTTTACCCTACCCATAATGTCTGTATAACTACATTACATAGTAACATAGTATTGAGGTTGTATAAAGACATACGTCCACTCTGTCCAACCTTTTACCCTACCCATAATGTCTGTATAACAGTTACATAGTAACGTAGTATTGGAGGTTGTATAAAGACAAACGTCCATGTAATCCAACTTTATACCCTACCCATAAGGTCTGTATAACAGTTACTTAGTAATAGTATTGGAGGTTGTATAAGACAGCCATACGTCCATCTATTAAACCTTTATACCCTACCCATAATGTCTGTATAACATTACAAAGTAACTAGTATGGGGTTATATAAAACATATGTCCATCTAGTCCACCTTATACCCTACCCATAATGTCTGTATAACAGTTACATAGTCATAGTATTGGAGGTTGTATAAAGACATACGTCCATCTAGTCCAACCTTTATATCCTACCCATAATGTCGGTATAACAGTTACATAGTAACATAGTATTGGAGGTTGTTAAAGAACATACGTCCAACTAGTCCAACCTTTACACACCTACCCATAATGTCTGTATAACAGTTACATAGTAACATAGTATTGGAGTTGTATAAAGACATACGTCCTCTAGTCCAACCTTTATACCCTCCCCATAATGTCTGTATAACAGTTACATAGTAACATAGTATTGAAGCTTGTATAAAGACAACGTCCACTAGTCCAACCTTTATACCTTACCCATAATGTCTGTATAACAGTTACATAATACATAGTATTGGAGCTTGTTAAAGACAAACGTCCATCTAGTCCAACCATTATACCCTACCCATAATGACTGATAACAGTTACATAGTAACATAGTATTGAAGTTGTTAAAGACATACGTCCATCTAGTCCAACACTTTAACCCTCCATAATGTCTGTATAACAGTTACATAGTAACATATTGGAGGTTTTATAAAGACCATACATCCTCTAGTCCAACCTTTATACCCTACCCATAATGTCTGTATAACAGTTTACATAGTAACATAGTATTGAGGGTGTATAAAGACATACATCCATCTAGTCCAACCTTTATACCCTACCCATAATGTCTGTATAACAGTTACATAGTAACATAGCATTGGGGTTGTATAAAGACATACATCCAGTCATAGTCCAACTTATACCCTACCCATAATTTCTGTATAACAGTTACATAGTACATATGTGAGGTTGTATAAAGACATACGTCCATCTAGTCCACATATACCCTACCCATAATGTCTATAAACAGTTACATAGTAACATAGCATTGGAGGTTGTATAAAGACATACGTCCATCTAGTCCAACCTTTATACCCTACCCATAATGTCTGTATAACAGTTACATAGTAAATAGTATTGGAGGTTGTATAAAGACATACGTCCATCTAGTCCAACCTTTATACCCTACCCATAATGTCTGTAAACAGTTAATAGTACATAGTATTGAGCTGTATTAAGACATACTCCATCTAGTCCAACCTTTATACCCTACCCATTATGTCTGTATAACAGTTACATAGTAACATAGTATTGGAGCTTGTATTAAGACATACATCCATCTAGTCCAACCTTTTTAGCATGTCCCTGAACCCTACCTAACTTTAACTCACTTCTGTAAGTCTTGGCACACAAACACATTTACAGGTTTTTCTTGTTATTAGGAAAATGAAATGATTTATTGGGAACATACCTGGTACAGCATCAATACTTCCATAAATTGCTTAAAACAAAACAAAAAAAAAAACAATTAGATAATGACAATCTTTGATTTATCTGACATTGCAAACAGAAGGCATCAAACCTAACAGTGTCTATGGTACATAGCGGATCATGGGCAAATACAACATCACAAACTGCACTGTACACTCCCATCAAGAAATGCTTGGCAACCTCATTAATCTACAGCAACCAGTAACATCTGATTGGTTGATAATAATTAACATTGTAGACTGCACTAAGTAATCACATCACATGGGTATTTTCACCTTTTCTATAGTAACCAAAATATTGTCCACTTTTCACATGCTCTGCGTCTTAAAACTTGATATATAACATGGCCCGTAATTCCTTCATTTTGTCCTTGTTTTTGTGCGTATGGTTTTGTGTACTTACCATTCAGATAGAATACTGGACAAAATGTGGGCAATGTTGAAGTTACCTACATTCATTTGTGTGATCCACCTTTGGCCAACACCCCAACATGGATAAGATTCTGTAATAGGCCTCACCTGAATATCCCTCATGGATATGGCCTTATTGTCTAACTACATCTTTACCTTCCTATCGTTAAGAGCCTAAAGGCAGGGCCAGTTTAAAGTCTATGGTGGTCCCTGGACAAACCTTGATTATTCAAACTCTATGGTTTGAGGGCCTCAGAAGTAGTTGGGGCCTCAAACAATTGCCCTGTTTGCAACCATGATAAAACAATCCCTGCTATATTGTACTTCCATAAAAGTAATTCACATATTCAAGCCTCCACATCTCCATCTTCACAAATAATTGACTTCCCTCTTTCAATGCCCATGTTTCCTATGGATGTAAACTAGTGTCCTACAAGCTTCCGACCTACCCAAGTTTAACAGGACAACAGCTCTGAATAAAGAGATCTCCATCATGGTCAACATCTTCTTGTATTGGTCACTGATCGAATCTTGGTCTCAGTTATATATTGTCCTTTGGGAATGTTGACCAGCTTGTTCCTCCGGATTAAGTTTCCAATAATTAGTCAAAAAGTTTGAAGGTTAAAGTCATCATGTAGAGAACACACCCAGGAATTGTAGTCATCATATCTGAAGGACATGTCATCCTTTTGTGTATTCTGCTATATTATTATCACACACAGTATAAATGACATTACTTACCCTCTCCGCAGATTACTTACCCTCTCCTCATATTACTTACCGTCTCTCCCCATATTAGAATAATAATGGTGGTATAGAGCTCCTCCCATATTATTGCAGTGCTACCATGGAACCTTTTAAATAAAGGGTGCCTACAGGAAAAAAAATATCTATCTACACAAAAATTTCCATCATCCCCTACAAGACAGGGGGTAGAAGGGAAAAGGAAAAAAGTCCCTGCAAAGAGGCACATCCACATAGAATACAAGCACGAGACAAGATCCAAAGTTTATCCTAAAGCACCTTATTGTCCAGAAACACTTCCAACCACAAATATCAAAATTCCCTTCCCTAAAGAACATCCCCCACACATAAAGTTAGCGTAATATTCTAAATATAACCATATTTACAAAAAAGAAGAAGTAGGGCGGAAGCGCACTAAAAATGATGGGCAGCACGGTGGCTCATTGGTACACTGATACAGCACGGATTCTGAGTTCGATTCCACCTGGCACATCTGCAAGGAGTTTGTATGTTCTCCCCGTGCTTGCGGAGTTTCCCCGGGCACTCCGGTTTCCCCCACAATCATAAAGACATACTGAAGGTTGTATGTGTACATAAGTGATTAGATTGTAGCTTTTGGGGCGGGCCTGATGTGAATGGAGTAAAATATGTTAAGGCGCTGTAGAATAGTAGCAACTATAAAGAAAAAAATACATACATACATACATACATACATACATGGTATATGTAGGCTCCTAGCCCACTAAACAGACAGTCATAATGTAAGGCTGATGTATTCACTAACAGTCATGTCCTGAATACCACGACACAAGTTCAGTTTGTGCATCTGCATAAGAGGCTAGGTCGGAGGGGTATCGGGACTTACCACTACTATCGGTGATCATTGAGATAGTGTATTATTACAACCCACAAGAGTACCACTTACCGTCTCCCCATATTACTAACCGTCTCCCCTATTACTTACCCTCTCCCCATATTACTTACCGTCTCCCCTATTACTTACCGTCTCCCCTATTACTTACCATCTCCCCATATTACTCAACACCGTCTCCCCTATACTTACTCTCCCTTACTTACCGTCTCCCCATATTACTAACCGTCTCCCATATTACTAACCGTCCCCATTACTACCTCCCCCATATTACTTACCGTCTCTCCTATTACTACCCGTCTCCCATATTACTTACCGTCTCCCCATAGTTACTTACCGTCTCCCCTATTACTAACCGTCTCCCCATATTACTTACCATCTCCCCATATACTTACCGTCTCCCCTATTACTAATCCGTCTCCCCATATTACTTTACCGTCTCCCCATATTACTTACCGTCTCCCAATTACTTACCCGTCTCCCATATGTACTAACCGTCTCCCCATATACTTACCGTCTCCCTATTACTCACCGTCTCCCCATATTACAACCATCTCCCCATACTTACCGCTCCCCATATTACTTACCGTCTCCGCCATTTACTTACCGCCTCCCATATTACTTATCGTCTTCCCTATACACTAACCGCTCTCCCATATTACTAACCGTCTCCCCATAATTCTAATCCGTCTCCCCCCATATTACTTACCGTCTCCCCAGATTACTTACCCCCCTATTACTAACGTCTCCCCATATTACTTCCCGGTCTCCCCATATTACTTACCGTCTCCCCTATTACTAACCGTCTCCCATAGTTACTTATCGTCTCCCCTATTATAAACCGTCTCCCCATATACTACCGTCTCCCCATATACTCAACCGCCTCCCCCTATTACTACCGTCTCCCCCATATTACTTCCGTCGCCCCTATTACTACGCTCTGTCCCTCCCCATATTACTACTCCAGATCGTCCGTCTCCATATTACTAACCGCTTGCCCCATATTACTTACCGTCTCCCCATATTACTTACCGTCTCCCCTATTACTACCGTCTCCCATATTACTTACCATCCCCCATATTACTTACCGTCTCCCCTATTACTAACCGTCTCCCCATATTACTTTAACCGTCTCCCCATATTACTTACCGTCCCCCCATATACTTTACCGTCTCCCCTATTACTAACCGTCTCCCCATATTACTTACCGCTCTCCCTATACTAACCGTCCCCCATATTACTAACCAGTCTCCCCTATATTACTTACCGTCTCCCCAATGTTACTTACCCGTCTCCCCATATTACTTACCGTCTCCCCATATTACTTTATCGGCTCCCCCTATACAACCGTCTCCCCCATATTACTACCTCTCCCATTACTACCCTCCCCATATTACTTCCGTCTCCCCTTACTTACCGTCTCCCCATTACTAACCACCGTCCCCCTATTCCTTACCGTCTCCCCATATTACTTAGTCACCCTACTCACCGTCTCCCAATTTCTTATCGTCCCCCTATTACTAACCCGTCTCCCCATATTACTAACCGTCTCCCATATCTAACCGCTCCCCTATTACTTACCGTCTCCCCATATTACTTACCTACCGTCTCCCCATATTTTACCGTCCCCCTATTACTACGCCGTCTCCCCATATTACTTACCGTCTCCCCATATTACTGTAACGCTTCCCCATATCTTACCGTCCCCCTATTACTAACCGTCTCCCCATATTACTTATCGTCTCCCCTATTACTAACCGTCTCCCCATATTACTAACCGTCTCCCCCTATTACTTACGTCTCCCATATTACTTACCGTCTCCCCATATTACTTACCGTCTCCCCATATTACTTCGTCTTCCCTATTACTAAACCGTCTCCCCATATTACTAACCGTCTCCCCATATTACTAACCGTCTCCCCATATTACTTACCGTCTCCCATCTTACTTACCGTCTCCCCTATTACTAACCGTCTCCCATATTACTTACCGTCTCCCCTATTACTTACCGTCTCCCCAATTACTTACCGTCTCCCCTATTACTAACCGTCTCCCCATAGTACTTATCGTCTCCCCCCTATTACTAACCGTCTCCCCATATTACTTACCGTCTCCCCATATTATTAACCGTCCTCCCATATTACTTATCGTCTCCCCTATTACTAACCATCTCCCCATATTACTAACCGTCTCCCCATATTTTACTTACCGTCTCCCCCTATTACTACCATCCACTCCCCATATTACTTATCGTCTCCCCTATTACTAACTGCTCCCCATATTACTACGTCTCCCCATATTACTTAGCTTACCGTCTCCCCTATTACTAACCATCTCCCCATATTACTTATCCTATCGTCTCCCCTATTCTAACTCCCACTTCTCCCCATATTACTAACTGTCTCCCCATATTACTTACCGTCTCCCCATATTACTAACCGTCTCCCCCATATTACTTACCCGTCTCCCCATATTACTTACCAGTCTCCTCATATTACTAACCGTCTCCTCATTTACTTACCGTCTCCCCAAGTTACTTACCGCTCCCCATGTTACTAACCATCTCCCCATATTACTACCTCTCCCCAGATATTCTTACCGTCTCCCCATAGTACGTACCGTCCTCCCATATTACTTACCGTCTCCCCATATTACTTACGTCAATAGTCTTCCCTATTACTAACCGTCTTCCCCATATTACTACCGTCTCCCCTATTACTACCCGTCTCCCCATATTACTTACCGTCTCCCCATATTACTTACCGTCTCCCCTATTACTAACCGTCTCCCTCATATTACTTACCGTCTCCCCATATTACTTACCTTCTCCCCTATTACTAACCGTCTCCCCATATACTATCGTCTCCCCTATTACTAACCGTCTCCCCATATATATAACCGTCTCCCCATATTACTAACCCGTCTCCCATATACTTAACCGGTCTCCCCATAGTTTACTTACCGTCTCCCCATATTACTTAATCCAGTCTCCCCTATTACTAACCGCTCCCCATATTACTAAACCTCTCCCCATATTACTCTACCATTCTCCCCATATTACTAACCGTCTCCCCATATTACTAACCGTCTCCCCATATTACTTTACCCGCTCCTCCATGATTACTCTTACCGTCTCCCCTATTACTACCGCTCCCATATCTTACCGTCTCCCCATACTTACTTTACCCGTCTCCCCTATTACACCGTCTCCCCATATTACTTAACCGTCTCCCATATTACTTACCGTCTCCCCATATACTATACCGTCTCCCCTATTACTAACGCTCCCATACTCAACTCATACCGTCTCCCCCCTATTACTACTCGTCTCCCGATATTACTAACCCATGCTATCGTCCCCCATATTACTTACCGTCTCCCCATATTACTTACCCTCGCCCTATTACTTACCCTTCCCATATTACTATTCCCTATCTAACTGTCTCCCCGATTAACTACCGTCATTCACGTCTCCCCCATATTACTACCGTCTCCCCATTTACTTACGCGGTCTCCCCTCTTAGTCTCTATACTACACCGTCTCCCCATATTATCTTACCACGTCTCCCCATATTAACTCTCACCGTCTCCCCTATTACTAACCTTCTCCCCATTATTCCTTTACGTGCTCCCTATTCTACCGTCTCGCCCATATTACTAACCGTCTCCCCCATTACTAACGCGTCTCCCATATTACTTAACCGTCTCCCCATATACTTTACCGTCTCCCCATATTACTTACCGTCTCCCAAAAAAAAACTAAAATTAACAACGATGGTCAAAAAAAAAAAAAAAAACAAATACCTCAATATTACTATACCGTCTCGCCATTATACTTAGCCGTCCTCCCCTATTACTTAAACCGTCTCCGCCATATTACTTACCGTCTCCCCTATTACTAACCGTCTCGTCCCATATACTACCTTCTCCCCTATTACTAACCGTCTCCCATCTCCATCTCCCCCATATTACTTACCGTCTCCCCATATTACTTACCGTCTCCCCATATTACTTACCGTCTCCTCATAGACTTACGTCTTCCCATTACTAACCGTCTCCCATATTACTAACCGTCTCCCATATTACTAACCTTCGTCTCCTCATATTACTTACCGTCTCCCCTATTACTACCGTCCCCCTATTACAACCGTCTCCCATATTACTTCGTCTCCCCATTTACTTACCTCGTTTCTTCGTCTCCCCTATTACTACCCAGTCTCCCCATATACTTTATCGTCTCCCCTATTACTAACCGTCTCCCCATATTACTAACCGTCTCCCCATATTATTAACCGTCTCCCCATATTACTTATCGTCTCCCCTATTACTAACCATCTCCCCATATTACTAACCGTCTCCCCATATTACTTACTTCCGTCTCGTCCCCTATTACTAACCATACTCCCAAATTACTTATCAGCTCCCCTATTCAACCTGTCTCGCCCATATTACTAACCGTCTCCCCATATTACTTACCTTACCGTCTCCCCTATTGGACTA
This sequence comes from Hymenochirus boettgeri, assembly GCA_019447015.1. Taxonomy (NCBI): domain Eukaryota; kingdom Metazoa; phylum Chordata; class Amphibia; order Anura; family Pipidae; genus Hymenochirus; species Hymenochirus boettgeri. The sequence continues at coordinate 26,491 of JAACNH010000633.1, read as the reverse complement.
ACCATACTCGCTCCCATATTACTTATCGTCTCCCCTAGTTACTAGTACTACCGTCTCCCCATATTACTAACTATCGTCTGCCCCATATTACTTACCGTCTCCCCATAGGTAATCTCTATCACCGTCTCCCCATATTACTTACTACTCTCCTCTATACAACCGTCTCCTCAATACTTACCGTCTCCCCAATACTACCTGTCCCCTATTACTAACCGCTCCCCATATTACTTCGCCGCCTTCCCATATTACGTACCGTCTACCCATATTCTTACCAGTCTCCCCATATTATACTTACCGCTCCCCTATTATTAACCGTCCCCCATATACTAACCGTCCCCATATTACTTTCTACCAGTCTCCCATATTACTTACCGTCTCCCCATGATTACTTACAGTCTCCCCTATTACTAACCGTCGGCCCGCCATTACTAACCGTCTCCCCATATTACTTACCGCTCCCTATATTACGTTACCGGCGTCCCCATGATACTTACCGTCTCCTATACTTACTAACTCGTCTCCCCATATTACTTACCGTCTCCCCATTACTAACCATCCTCCCATCTTATCTTAGCGCGTCTCTTCATATATACTACCATCTCCCCATATACTTACCGCTCCCTATATTGATCTTACCGTCTCCCATATTACTTACCGTCTCCCCATATTACTTACCGTCTCCCCATATTACTTATCGTCTCCCTATTACTAACCGTCTCCCTATATTACTAACCGTCTCCCCATATTACTTATTACCGCTCCCATATACTTTCGTCTCCCCATTACAACCGTCTCCGCTAATTACTCACCTATACTTCGCTCCCATATCTTACCGTCTCCCCATATTACTACCTCTCCCCCATATTACTAAACCTCTCCCCATATTACTTACCGTCTCCCATATTACTTTACTCGTCTCCCCAATATTACTTTCCCACTCCCCTATTACTTACATCTCCCATATTACTTACCACTTCCCGCATATTACTAACATCCCCCATATTACTTACCAGTCTCCCCATATTACTTACATCTCCATATACTTTACCGAACTCCCATATTAACTAAACACATCTCCCCATATTACTTACTCCCGATTCTCCCCATATTACTTACCAGTCTCCCATATTATTACCATCCACCACAATAATTACCATCTCCCCATATTACTTACCATCTCCCTATATTACTAACCGTCTCCCCATATTACTAACCATCTCCCCATATTACTTACCGTCCTCCCCATATTACTAACCGTCTCCCCATATTACTTACCATCTCCCCATATTTACTACCGTACTTCCACCATATTCTTACCGTCTCCCCCATATTACTACCATCTCCCCATATTCTTACCATCCTCCCCCTATTACTTACCATCCCCTATATTACTTACCATCGTCTCCCCATATTAATTGCCGTCTCCCCATATTACTGTAACCGCTCCCATATTACTACAACCATCTCCCCATATTACTTACCATCTCCCCATAGTCTTACCATCTCCCATATTACTTACCATCTCCCCATATATCTAACCGTCTCCCCATACTAACTAACTCACCTCTCCTCCATATACTTACCATCTCCCCATATTACTTACCCGTCTCCCCTTTACTATACCGTCTACCCCATATTACTACCTCTCCCCATATTACTCTTAACCGTCTCCCATATTACTAACCGCTCCCCATATTCCTTACCGTCTCCCCATATTACGAACCGTCTCCCCATATTAACTTATATTCACCGTTTCCTATCTACCCCATATTACAACCGTCTCCCATATTCACTTACCATCGCTCCCCATATTACTTCCTCATCTCCCATATACTTACCGTTCTCCCCATATTACTAACCAGTCACCCATGTTACTAACCTCTCCCCATATTACTTACCACTCTCCCCATATCTACTTTCCGTCTCCCCATATTACTAACCGTCTCCCCATATTACTACTACCGTCTCCTCATATTACTAACTTCCATCTCCCCATATACTAACCGTCTCCCCATACTTACCATCTCCCCATAGTACTACCGTCTGTAGGTATTACCCGGGTGTCCGCTCCAGCGACGATCCGCTGGCGGCGCTCTGGCCCCAGTGACGTCGACCTCGCTCGCCGCGTCCTGCTTGAGCGCCGTCGTGACGTCACCACGCAGGGGCGGCCGCCGGCGCGAAGTTTAAAAGTCCGCTCAGTCCATCCCTTCAGTTGTTTCTGACGTCTAGGGTTTTTCTGTTGAACTTCTGTTGCCATTGTATCCAGCCATTGTATCCGTCGCATTGTACCAGCCTTGTTCCTGTTGCCATTGTATCCAGCCATTGTTCCTGTTGCCATTGTATGCCAGCCATTGTACCAGCCATTGTTCCTGTTGCCATTGTTCCTGTTGCCATTGGTATGCAACCATTGTTCCTGCCATTTATCCAGCATTGTATCCAGCCATTGTTTCCTGTGCCATTGTATCCAACCCATTGTATCCAGCCATGTTCCTTGTTGCCATTGTATCCAGCCGTTGTATCCTCCTGCCATTGTGTCCAGCCATTGTTCCAGCCATTGTGCCTTGTTGCCATTGTTCCAGGCCATTGGTATCCAGCCATTGTCCTGTTGGCCATTGTACCATCCATTGTTCCTGTTGCCATTGTATCCGCCTTGTTCCTGTGCATTGATCCAGCCATTGTATCCAGCCACTGTTCCTGTTGCCATCTATCCAGCCAATTGTATCCAGCCATTGTTCCTGTTACCATCTTTCCAGCCATTGTATCCTGCCGTTGTTCCTGTTACCATTCTATGTATCCAGCCACTGTTCCTGTTACCATCTATCCAGCTATTGGTATCCAGCCATTGTTCCCAGTGTGCTCCAGCATCCAGCTCCAGTCTCCAGTGCACTCCCAGCATCCAGTTCCCCCTAATTCCTCCTTCATCCACTAAAACGTGAGTCTTTCCTGTACTCTACTACCCACCCCAACGGAGTCAGGGCAGCATTACACCGTCTCCCCATATTACTTACCATCTCCCCATATTACTAACCGTCTCCCCATATTACTAACCGTCTCCCCATATTACTAACCGTCTCCCCATATTACTTACTTACCGTCTCCCCTATTACTTACCGTCTCCCCATATTACTTACCATCGTCATCATTACGTCCATCTCCCCATATTACTTACCGTCTCCCCATATTACTAACCGTCTCCCCATATTACTTACCATCTCCCCATATACTTAAACCGTCTCCCCTATTACTTAACCGTCTCCCCTATTACTAACCGTCTCCCCATATTACTTACCGTCTCCCCATATTACTTCCATCTCCTCCCCATATTACTTACATCTCCCCCATATTACTTACCGGCTCCCCATATTACTTACGCGTCTCCCCATATTACTTACCGTCTCCCCATATCTCTTACCATCCTCCCATATTACTTACCATCTCCCCATATTACTACCGTTCCCTACTTACTAACCGTCTCCCCCCATATTACTAACCGTCTCCCCATATTACTTATCGTCTCCCCTATTCTAACCGTCTCCCCATATTACTAACCGTCTCCCCATATTACTAACCGTCCCTCATACTACCGTCCTCCCATATTACTTACTTACCGTCTCCCCATATTACTTACCGTCTCCCCATATTACTTACCGTCTCCCCATATTACGTATCACCTCTCCCCATATTACTAACCGCTCCCCATATTACTAACCGTCTCCTCATATTACTTACCATCTCCCCATATTACTTACCGTCTCCCCATATTACTTACCGTCTCCCCATATTACTTACCGTCTCCCCTATTACTAACTACGTCTCCCCATATTACTACCGTCTCCTCATATTACTTACCATCTCCCCATATTACTAACCGTCTCCCCATAATTACTAACCGTCTCCTCATATTACTTACCATCTCCCCATATTACTTACCGTCTCCCCATAATTACTTACCGTCTCCCCATATTACTTACCGTCTCCCCATATTACTAACCGTCTCCCCTATTACTAAACCGTCTCCTCATATTACTTACCGTCTCCCCATATACTTAACGTCTCCCCATATTACTTACCATCTCCCCATATTACTTACCATCTCCCCATATTACTGTTACCTCTCCCGCATATTATACTAACCGTCTCCCCATATTACTTACCGTCTCCCCTATTACTGACCGTCTCCCCATTTTACTTACCGTCTCCCCATATTACTAACCGTCCTCCCCATATTACTTACCGTCTCCCCATATTACTTACCGTCTCCCCATATTACTAACCTCTCCCCATATTACTTACCGTCTTCCCCATATTACTTACCTCTCCCCATATTACTTACCGCTCCCCATATTACTAACCGTCTCCCCATATTACTAACCGTCTCCTCATATTACTTACCGTCCCCCATATTACTTACCCGTCTCCCGCTATATCTACCATCTCATATTATTACCTTCTCCCCATATTACTACCGTCTCCCCATATTACTTACCGTCTCCCCATATTACTTACTTACCGTCTCCCCTATTACTTACCGTCTCCCCATATTACTTACCGTCTCCCCTATTACTAACCGTCTCCCCATATTACTTACCGTCTCCCCATATTACTTACGTATCTCCCCATATTACTTACCATCTCCCCATATTACTTACCGTCCTCCCCATATTACTTACCATCTCCCCATATTACTTACCGTCTCCTCCTCATATTACTTACCATCTCCCCATATTACTTACCGTCTCCCCATATTACTTACCATCTCCCTAGTACTTACCTTCCCCCATGACTACCGTTCCCATATTACTAACCGTCTCCCCATATTACTACTCATCTTCCCCAATTACTAACCGTCTCCCCATATTACTAACGTCTCCCTTAATAACCGTCTCCTCCATAATTACTACGCGTCTACCTCCATATTACTACCGTCTCGCCCCATATTACTTACCGTCTCCCATATTACTTACCGTCTCCCCATATTACTTTACCATCTCCCCATATTACTTACCATCATTCCCCATATTACTAACCGTCTCCCCATATTACTTACCGTCTCCCCATATTACTTACCATCTCCCCATATTACTTACCGTCTCCCCATTTACTTACCATCTCCCCATATTACTTACCGTCTCCCCATATTACTAACCGCTCCCCATATTACTAACCGTCTCCTCATATTACTTACCATCTCCCATATTACTTACCGTCTCCCCATATTACTTACCGTCTTCCTATTAGCTTACCTCTCCACTTACTTCATATACTTACCGTCTCCCCTATTACTTACCGTCTCCCCATATTACTAACCGTCTCCCATATTACTTACCATCTCCTCATATTACTACCGTCTCCCCATATTACTAACCCGTCTCCTCATATTACTTACCGTCTCCCCATATTACTTACCGTCTCCCCATATTACTTACCGTCTCCCCATATACTTACCATCTCCTCATATTACTAACTTTCTCCCATATTACGAACCATCTCCCCATATTACTTACCGTCTCCCCATATTACTTACCGACTCCCCATATTACTAACCTCTCCCTCATATTACTTCGCTCCCCATATTACTTACCGTCTCCCCATATTACTTACCATCTCCCCATATTACTTACCGTCTCCCCATATTACTAACCATCTCCCCATATTACTAACCGTCCGCCCATATTACTTACCATCTCCCCATATTACTTACCGTCTCCCCATATTACTAACCATCTCCCCATATTACTAACCGTCTCCCCATATTACTAACCATCTCCCCATATTACTTACCATCTCCCCATATTACTTACCATCTCCCCATATTACTAACCGTCTCCCCATATTACTTACCATCTCCCCATATTACTTACCATCTCTCCATATTAATTACCGTCTCACCATATTAATTACCATTTTCCCACATTAAATACTGTCTCCCCATATTACTTACCATCTCTCTATATTACGCAGTATGCTAGCCAAAGCCGCCAATATTGACTTCACGGACACCCCAAATGTTTCATAATGTGTCCAATTTATCTCACTTGGCTTCTCGACCTAAACACCAGTAAAGGTCCCTGAATCCTGAATAAGGTGATTAGGGAATAGATGGGCTGGTTTCCCTACTGCCAATCCAGTCCAGGATTTGGGACTGCTGAGAATTACACACCTGAGGTTTTAAATAGGAGGGTAATGGAGACCGTGACCTCTCTGGGTGTCTAGAGGTGAACTGGGAGCTGTTAGGTAAATGAACGCCATATTGTCCAATACTTCCCTGGTCTGTCAATCAGACTCTATGGGTTCATTTTATTTCCCAGATAAACCATAAATGTTTCTGCTAAACTTCCTTTTATACCAGGATTGTGAAAGGGAGAAGATGGTCTGGACCTTATGTACTCATGAATAGTAAGTGCTCGCAGAGAGGCGTGATTTACGTTGCAATTTTTTTTCTATGCGGCACCAATGGAATGCTGGGAGTTGTAGTTTGCAGGACATCCCTGATTGAATCCCTCCTGTTTTCTTATTTACTGATTTAATAACATGAACAGATAAAGTACAATTAGAGATTTACTGGCCTATGTAATAAAAGGTTTTTATCATTAAAAATGGTGCTAATTTTGCACCAACCAATCAGATGTTATGTACCATTTGAAAGCTAATATCTGATTGGTTGGGGCAAAATTAGCACCATTTTTAACGATAAGAACTTTTAATACATAGGCCAGTCTGTTTTTTAGGTTGAGTCCACACTAAGATGGACGGCAATGCACATGCAATAGTGCACAAATGGCGTGCATGCAATGTGCAAAAAATGGTGATCCCAAAACTGATTGCAGTGCAAGCAATGTACACGCGCTTAACGGATAGTGAGCGATCGTTAGTACGTGGAAAATCCCGCTGGTTTGGCCCTAAAAGTAATCAATAGACCTTCAGTTGTGTCGCTAAAATCGACAAAAAATCGCTAAAATCGAAATCGCGGGAATGCGAAAATTCCTGCGATTTCCGATGCGCATGCGCATGCGATTGCGCGTCCGTTCGCGTTTTGGTACCACATGCGTTCATTTTTGGTGCGTTAACGCATGCATTTCCATAATGCAAAAAGGCAAAAACGCATGCGCAAAACGCGAACGCAAAATGCACAACAATCGAGTGCGATAACGTTTGCGATTTGGTGCGCGATTCCTGTTCGTTGCAGTGTGACCTCACCCTAAATGAGAACTATAGACCAAAACGCATTGACAATCCGGCAGTATTGGTTCTGTTTAGAATCCGCACACAGGTTGCTGAATATCCGTGGAATCTGGAAATCTTCGCTGCATTTAGCAATTTTGCTGCTTAATTTCCCCCAATAAGGAGCGGTGTTAAGTGTCTTTTAATGTAGCCATATATATTAATCTGAGCAAAAGCTGGATTTATACTAAGCACCACCCCAAAATCTGATTGGTCTAAATCTAATTAGAATGGATGCGCAACCAATAAGATTTTTTTTTAAATCACCCAGTATTGCTGACTTAAATATTCCAAATAATTCTTTAAAATGCCAGTCCTTCCACCAATCTCATTGATCCGACACCAGGTCCATTCAGAAGTACCGCCCTATCTGACTCCCGTCATCAACATGGGTAGCTGGACCGTGCTTGTGCCATCTATACCCTGTTGTAGTTGATCAGGGTAGAGGGGCATGGGTGACAGTTTCCATATCTCTATAGGAACCTGCATAATGTTATGTTGGGCTCCACATATAATCATATGTTTTATTGACATAGTTTATAGGTCATTTGTATATCTAGTAGATATGTGTGACATGGTAAATCCTATCCACAGGGCTCCTTGAGGGCTAGGCCACACTAGCGCGTTTTCCGCGCGATTGCGTCTGCGATTTTCGCTAAAATGGAAATCGCGGGAACGTGAAAATTCCCGCGATTTCCGATGCGCATGCGATTGCGCGTCCGTTCGCGTTTTGGTAACGCATGCGTTCTCCATTTTTGGTGCGTTAACGCATACGTTTCCATAACGCGAAATGGCAAAAACGCATGCGCAAAACGTGAACGCAAATGCAAAACGCACAAGAAAAGCGCACACAATCGCGTGTGATAACGCTCGCAATTTTGTGCGCAATTCCTGTGCATTACAGTGTGACCTCAGCCTTACTCCACTATGTTACATTTAATAAGTGCTCAAACACGCCAAGCTAACATTGTTATCTGCTGTTTATTTTTATAAGATGCCCAACGAAAGCTACAATACCGCTAATGAAATAGAAGATGAATGACGGATATGGTTATCGGGTATTATAATACAATTAGACAATTACGATGCTATGTTTGGCATTTGAAACTTCTCTACACGGAAGAAATGATAATAACAGCTGGGAAGCTGGCACATAGAATAATTGGCACTGGTACAGGATGGTACAAGATGCTTCACCCTCTCAGCTGTGCTGGAGAAACCTGACCTTATTGGGAAATATTTTTGGAATCTCCTGGCACAATGTATGGGATGTTCTGGGGTTTGTTTTTCTCCTTGTAAAGGGGACGTGTGCAAGAAATAGATTCCACGCGGTTAATGCTGGTAGTTTATGGCGTTTGTTTAAAGGGGGTGTTTAAAGGGGTGTGCAAGGAAGCTTCTACAATAGATTCTACAATTGCTAGCTTTTCCTTTAAGTCATGAATATGTATGAAATCTGCCAGTGCCATTGCATTAAATCTGTGCATGGCTACAGTGAAACCAATGCAGTCTTCATCGCTTTTCTTAAAGAAATTGTACAGTGTTTGCTGTTCTTTTCTTGCTAAGGTATCCTTCTCCCTCTTCTAGAAGCTTGAGCAGAGGAGGCAGCTGGTGAAACAGCAGTCAATCATTGGTTGTAAAATCAGCAGTCAGAGCCTTGATTGACAGCATGGAGGGAGGGGCCAGTTAACTTTGCCAGAATGGGGATAATAATTATCATTAAATATCTGGTTAGTAATGCAGGTAATAAAGTGCAAAATTAAATATATTCTGTGCCAAAATGACATGTTAAGTTCTGGTATAACCAGTTATGTAAACTAATTCAACTTATGGAGTTGAATTAGATTCTCCCACAGAGAATGGACTATATTTATAAATGTCTGTTATCGGAGAATATTATTAATATTAGGGGAATTCATTTCCTTTTACCTGGATTATTAAAGGCACAGACAAGGTTTACATTTCTACTTTAACCTTTTATGTCCCAGTGTCCGATCTAATCCTAAACACAGGTACATGGGGTATAATAAACAGATTTCCATATAATCGTTCCATGTTAATCACAGTAAAAAAAACTAATCATTTGCTGTGTTTTTCATTATCTAATAGAGATGTCCGAACTTCGCAAAATCCGGTCTGCTTGAGAAAATTCGAAAATCCGCGAGCGGACCCATTAAAATGAAAAATATCCTCAAAATTACGAGATTTCTCGTATTTTCAAAAATGAAATCCTCGTAATTTCGAGAATTTTCGAAAATACGTATTTACGGAAATAAGAGAAATCCTCGTAAATTTTCGAAAAATACGAAAATCTCGTAAATTCGAAAATTTTCGAAAATACGAGAAATCCGCGGTTCGGAAGTTCGGAAGGCGGAAAATGCGGAAAAATCCGCCGTTCGCGAACGGGATAAATCTGCGGCGGATCCGGGTTCGGATCCGCGAACCGGCCATCCCTATTATCTAATACAAATTTGGAAATCTTTTTGATGATCCAAATTCCAAGAAATGAAAATACCATAACCGTAATGGGTTTGGCCCAGAGAACTAATTTATATTAATGGGCTTACCAAATACAGTAATAACAATGGCCATTCAAATTAACTTGTACCTAGGTTACATGGGAGGATGTCCAGAAGGGAGTTTGATTGTGATGGACTATTAACTTGTACCTAGGTTACATGGGAGGATGTCCAGAAGGGAGTTTGATTGTGATGGACTATTAACTTGTACCTAGGTTACATGGGAGGATGTCCAGAAGGGAGTTTGATTGTGATGGACTATTAACTTGTACCTAGGTTACATGGGAGGATGTCCAGAAGGAGTTTGATGTGATGGACTATTAACTTGTACCTAGTTACATGGGAGGATGTCCAGAAGGGATTTGATTGTGATGGACTATTAACTTGTACCTAGGTTACATGGAGGATGTCCAGAAGGGAGTTTGATTGTGATGGACTATTAACTTGTACCTAGGTTACATGGGAGGATGTCCAGAAGGTAGTTTGATTGTGATGGACTATTAACTTGTACCTAGGTTACATGGGAGGATTCCAGAAGGTAGTTTGATTGTGATGGACTATTAACTTGTACCTAGGTTACATGGGAGGATATCCAGAAGGGAGTTGATTGTGATGGACTATTACTTGTACCTAGGTTACATGGGAGGAGTCCAGAAGGGAGTTTGATTGTGATGACTATTAACTTGTACCTAGGTTACATGGGGGATGTCCAGAAGAGGGAGTTTGATGTGATGGACTATTAACTTTGTACCTAGGTTACATGGAGGATGTCCAGAAGGGAGTTTGATTGTGATGGACTATAACTTGTACTAGGTTACATGGGAGGATGTCCAGAAGGGAGTTTGATTGTGATGGACTATTAACTTGTATCTAGGTTACATGGGAGGATGTCCAGAAGGGAGTTTGATTGTGATGGATTATTAACTTGTACCTAGGTTACATGGGAGGATGTCCAGAAGGGAGTTTGATTGTGATGGACTATTAACTTGTACCTAGGTTACATGGGAGGATGTCCAGAAGGGAGTTTGATTGTGATGGACTACTAACTTGTACCTAGGTTACATGGGAGGATCCAGAAGGTAGTTTGATTGTGATGGACTATTAACTTGTACCTAGGTTACATGGGAGGATGTCCAGAAGGATTTGATTGTGATGGACTATTAACTTGTACCTAGGTTACATGGGAGGATTCCAGAAGGGAGTTTGATTGTGATGGACTATAACTTGTACCTGGTTACATGGGAGGATTCCAGAAGGGAGTTTGATTGTGATGGACTATTAACTTGTACCTAGGTTACATGGGAGGATGTCCAGAAGGGGGTTTGATTGTGATGGACATAACTTGTACCTAGGTTACATGGGAGGATGTCCAGAAGGGAGTTTGATTGTGATGGACTATTAACTTGTACCTAGGTTACAGGGAGGATGTCCAGAAGGAGTTTGATTTTGTGATGGTATTAACTTGTACCTAGGTTACATGGGAGGATGTCAGAAGGGAGTTTGATTGTGATGGACTATTAACTTGTACCTAGGTACATGGAGGATTCCAGAAGGAGTTTGATTGTGATGGACTATTAACTTGTACTAGGTTACATGGGAGGATGTCCAGAAGGGGTTTGATTGTGATGGACTATTAACTTGTACCTAGGTTACATGGGAGGATGTCCAGAAGGTAGTTTGATTGTGTGGACTATAACTTGTACTAGGTTACATGGGGAGGATGTCCAGAAGGGAGTTTGATTGTGATGGATATTAACTTGTACCTAGGTTACATGGGAGGATGTCCAGAAGGTAGTTTGATTGTGATGGACTATAACTTGTACCTAGGGTACATGGGAGGATGTCCAGAAGGGAGTTTGATTGTGATGGACTATTAACTTGTACCTAGGTTACATGGGAGGATGTCCAGAAGGGAGTTTGATTGTGATGGACTATAACTTGTACCTAGGTACATGGGAGGATGTCCAGAAGGGAGTTTGATTGTTTGATGTGAGGACTATTAACTTGTACCTAGGTTACATGGGAGGAGTCCAGAAGGGAGTTTGATGTGAGATTGTAAGAGAACATTGAAGAGAGGGAGGATTGATGGGGTTTGTTTGATCTATTACTTGTACCTAGGTTACATGGGAGGATGTCCAGAAGGGAGTTTGATTGTGATGGACTATAACTTTACCTAGGTTACATGGGAGGATGTCCAGAAGGGAGTTGATTGTGATGGACTATAACGTACCTAGGTTACATGGGAGGAGTCCAGAAGGTTAGTTGATTGTGATGGACTATTAATCTTGTACCTAGGTACATGGGAGGATGTCCAGAAGGGAGTTTGATTGTGATGGACTATTAACTTGTACCTAGGTTACAGGGAGGATGTCCAGAAGGTAGTTTGATGTGATGGACTATAACTGTATCCTAGGTTAACATGGGAGGATGTCCAGAAGGATTTGATTGTGTGGACTATAACTTGTACCTAGGTTACATGGGAGGATTCCAGAAGGGGAGTTTGATTGTGATGGGCTATTAACTTGTACCTAGGTTAACATGGGAGGATGTCCAGAAGGAGTTTGATGTGATGGACTATAACTTGTACCTAGGTTACATGGGAGGATGTCCAGAAGGTAGTTTGATTGTGATGGACTATTAACTTGTATCTAGGTTACATGGGAGGATGTCCAGAAGGAGTTTGATTGTGATGGACTATTAACTTTTACCTAGGTTACATGGGGGATGTCCAGAAGGAGTTTGATTGTGATGGACTATTAACTTGTACCTAGGTTACATGGGAGGATGTCCAGAAGGGAGTTTGATTGTGATGGACTATTAACTTGTACCTAGGTTACATGGGAGGATGTCCAGAAGGGAGTTTGATTGGATGGACTATTAACTTGTACCTAGGTTACATGGGAGGATGTCCAGAAGGAGTTTGATTGTGATGGACTTAACTTGTACTCAGGTTACATGGGAGGATTCCAGAAGGGAGTTTGATTGTGATGGCTATTAACTGTACCTAGGACATGGGGAGGATGTCCAGAAGGGAGTTTGATTGTGATGGACTATTAACTTGTACCTAGGTTACATGGGAGGATGTCCAGAAGGGAGTTTGATGTGATGGACTATTAACTTGTACTAGGTTACATGGGAGGGTCCAGAAGGGAGTTTGTATTTGTGATGGACTATTAACTTGTACCTAGGTTTCATGGGAGGTGTCCAGAAGGGGGTTTGATTGTGATGGACTATTAACTGTTACCTAGGTTACATGGGAGGATGTCCAGAAGGGAGTTTGATTGTGATGGACTATTAACTTGTACCTAGGTTACAATGGGAGGGATGTCCAGAAGGGAGTTTGATTGTGATGGACTATTAACTTGTACTAGGTTACATGGGAGGATGTCCAGAAGGGAGTTTGATGTGATGGACTATAACTTGTACCTAGGTTACATGGGGGATGTCCAGAAGGGAGTTTGATTGTGATGGACTATTAACTTGTACTAGGTGACATGGGAGGATGTCCAGAAGGGAGTTTGATTGTGATGGACTATTAAAGGTACCTAGGTACATGGAGGATGTCCAGAAGGAGTTTGATGTGATGGACTATTAACTTGTACCTAGGTTACATGGGAGGATGTCCAGAAGGGAGTTTGATTGTGATGGTATTAACTTGTATCTAGGTTACATGGGAGGATGTCCAGAAGGGAGTTTGATTGTGATGGACTATTAACTTGTACCTAGGTTACATGGGAGGATGTCCAGAAGGGGGTTTGATTGTGATGGACTATTAACTTGTACCTAGGTTACATGGGAGGATGTCCAGAAGGGAGTTTGATTGTGATGGACTATTAACTTGTATCTAGGTTACATGGGGAGGATGTCCAGAAGGGAGTGTTGATTGTGATGGACTATTAACTTGTACCTAGGTTACATGGGAGGATGTCCAGAAGGGAGTTTGATTGTGATGGACTATTAACTTGTACCTGGTTACATGGGAGGATGTCCAGAAGGAGTTTGATTGTGATGGACTATAACTTGTACCTAGGTTACATGGGAGGATTCCAGAAGGGAGTTTGTTGTGATGGACTATTAACTTGTACCTAGTTACATGGGAGGATTCCAGAAGGGAGTTTGTTGTGGTGGAATCATTTAACTTGTACCTAGGTTACATGGGAGGATGTCCAGAAGGAGTTTGATTGTGATGGACTATTAACTTGTACCTAGGTTTACATGGAGGATGTCCAGAAGGGTTTGATTGTGATGGACTATTAACTGTACTAGGTACATGGGGATTCCAGAAGGGAGTTTGATTGTGATGGACTATTAACTTGTACCTAGGTTACATGGGAGGATGTCAGAAGGGAGTTTGTTGGTGATGGACTATTAACTTGTACCTAGGTTACATGGGAGGATGTCCAGAAGGGTTTGATTGTGATGGACTATTAACTTGTCACTAGGTTATCATGGGAGGATGTCCAGAAGGGAGTTTGATTGTGATGGACTATTAACTTGTACTAGTTTAATGGGAGGATGTCCAGAGGGAGTTTGATTGTGATGGACTATAACTGTACCTAGGTTTACATGGGAGGATGTCCAGAAGGGGGTTGATTGTGATGGACTATTAACTTGTACCTAGGTTACATGGAGGATTGTCCAGAAGGAGTTTGATTGTGATGGACTATTAACTTGTACCTAGTTTACATGGGAGGATGTCCAGAAGGGGGTTTGATTGTGATGGACTATTAACTTGTACCTAGGTTACATGGGAGGATGTCCAGAAGGGAGTTTGATTGTGATGGACTATTAACTTGTGTACCTAGGTTACATGGGAGGAATTCCAGAAGGAGGTTGATTGTGATGGATATTAACTTGTTCTAGGTTACATGGGGGATGTCCAGAAGGGAGTTTGATGTGTATGGACTATTAACTTGTACCTAGGTTAATGGGAGGATCCAGAAGGGGGTTTGATTGTGAATTGATAACTGTACTAGGTTACATGGGAGAGGTCCAGAAGGGAGTTTGATTGTGTGGACTATTAACTGTACCTAGGTTACATGGGAGGATGTCCAGAAGGGAGTTTGATTGTGATGGACTATTAACTTGTACCTAGGTTACATGGGAGGATGTCCAGAAGGGAGTTTGATGTGATGGACTATAACTTGACCTAGGTATATGGGGGATGTCCAGAGGGGGTTTGATTGTGATGGACTATTAACTTGTACTAGGTTACATGGGAGGATGTCCAGAAGGGAGTTTGATTGTGAGGACTATTAACTTTTATCTAGGGTACATGGGAGAATCCAGAGGAGTTTGATTGTGATGACTATTAACTTGTACCTAGGTTCATGGGAGGATGTCCAGAAGGAGTTTGATTGTGATGGGACTATAACTTGTACCTAGGTTACATGGGAGGATGTCCAGAAGGGAGTTTGATTGTGATGGACTATTAACTTGTACCTAGGTATATGGGAGGATGTCCAGAAAGGGGGTTTGATTGTGAGGACTATTAACTTGTACTCTAGGTTTACATGGGAAGGATGTCCAGAAGGGAGTTTGATTGTGATGGACTATTAAACTTGATCTTAGGTTTACATGGGAGGATGTCCAGAAGGGAGTTTGATTGTGATGGACTATTAACTTGTACCTAGGTTACATGGGAGGATATCCAGAAGGTAGTTTGATTGTGATGGACTATTAACTTGTATCTAGGTTACATGGGAGGATGTCCAGAAGGGAGTTTGATTGTTATGGACTATTAACTTGTACCTAGGTTATATGGGAGGATGTCCAGAAGGGGGTTTGATTGTGATGGACTATTAACGTGTAGCTAGGTTACATGGGAGGATGTCCAGAAGGGAGTTTGGTTGTGATGGACTATTAACGTGTACCTAGGTTACATGGGAGGATGTCCAGAAGGGAGTTTGATTGTGATGGACTATTAACTTGTACCTAGGTTACATGGGAGGATGTCCAGAAGGGAGTTTGATTGTGATGGACTATTAACTTGTACCTAGGTTATATGGGAGGATGTCCAGAAGGGAGTTTGATTGTGATGGGAGGATTATTACTTGTACCTAGGTTACATGGGAGGATGTCCAGAAGGGAGTTTGATTGTGATGGACTATTAACGTGTACCTAGGTTACATGGGAGAATGTCCAGAAGGGAGTTTGATTGTGATGGACTATTAACTTGGACATCCTAAACTTCAGGTCCCCCTTATCAGTTGATTCTGTCCCTCTTTAACAGGGATGTCTAACCCTCCAAAATGTTTAAAAGTACAACTTGGTCACAAGCAAGGAATGCTGGGAGTTATAGGTTTTAAACCTCTGGAGGACCCCAGATCTTCAATAATGGCAGCCTTGGAAACAGCAAGGAAGAGTAATGTGTGTCTGATTTCTCAATCCTATGATTGTGTCTTGGGTTTGGGGTCACAGTCTATGATCAAATATTGTGCTCCCAGGTCTAAGCAGATCAGACAATTCCCATAATCCCTGGCCCTTTGCTATCTATGTGGAGATGCTGTCTCATTGAGTTTACTCTTGTGGTGGGGGAAAAAAAAGGAAGAGTGTCTGGGTTCCTTATAAAACGTTAGATTTATTAGCAGAAATGTTACAAAATGCATAAAACGGTTCTTCCGATTTGAATGTTGAGTTTCTACATTTTGCTTATCTTGGATCACTCTTTGTCAGGCTTCAAAATGCCCCAGCAAGAGGACACAACTTTCCAGAAGCTGGAGGAGGAGATCACATGTGCCATTTGCTTTCACGAGCTGATAAACCCAGTCTCCATTGCCTGTGGCCACACCTACTGCAGGAACTGCATTCTTTACTACTGGAACGACCCACATCTGCTCCAGCTTTGCTGCCCAGAGTGCAGGAGGATCTGCCCCAGAGACCAACTCATCCCTGTACACAAGCTCAAGAATTTGGTGCAACAGATAAAACTGGTGGCAGAGACAAAGAAGGTAGGAAAGCGATGGAAATACAACAAACATAAAGGTTTATTCCCATGGTTATAGCAGATGTGCATGTGGCCAGAACTAATCAACTACCCTAATGCATCCATCAAAGTAATATGGCACCTCTAAACAATATGGCAGCACTGACTTTCAAATGTGAATCCCTATTGGATCAAACAACACTTAACCTGGTTGTAAGTGCAAGGGAAAGTTGACCATCGGTTGCTGTGTATTATGGGAAATAACTTTTTTAAAAAAGTTTCATTTTAACTTCTACAGGTCTACTTTACCCAAGAAAACCTCAAGCATGTAGAAATGACTAAACAGAAGTTCTGGAATTTGCTAATGGATGTGGTGAGTGAAGACTTCGCTCTAAATAAATAAAGACTGTTCTCTAAATACAAACCAATATCTGGAGGAAAGAATTGTAATACTTTTATACAAACCAAACTCTCCAAAAAGGTCTTAGAAGACCATCTATGTTCTGCCCATTACTGTGAACCCAAGTGTAGTGGATTAAAACCCAATTCACATTTGTGCATATTAATCATTGCTACACACTGTGTTAGTGTATATAAAGAAACATAATTCTAACTAATAAAGTCTACACAGCTGAAATACTTCAAATCCTCTACCGCATCTCCAATGGGAGGGTCAATCCTTGGAGAATCTCCAAAGCAACGTCACAGAGGAACAGAAAGTAGGATAATCTGACACCATCAAACTGTGGATAAAAAGTAACTTTTATTCCAACACTAAAAACATGAGCCGTGAGTCAGATAATCCTACTTTTTATTCCTCACAATAATAGTACAATAATTGGCTCTGCAATGTTTAGGTCTACAGATACCTGGACGGGTTTATTTAGGACCAGTCCAATTCCTATGGTTTGGCGAAGATTTAATGTGACACAGAGAGATGTTGAAGATCCACTCACATCTGTTTCTTTACACTGTTACCATCTAGGCTGAAGAAACATCTAACTTATTGACAAAGATGTACGTGAAGCCATCTAGACTGAACTCTAGAATCACAGAGATCGTCAACTTGTTAATAGTCGACTTTAGAAAGTCCCTTCAAGGTCCTGATGATGAAAAGAAGGTTAAACTGGTGGAAGAGGTGACATTCTATTTCCAGAAACATCAGGATGAATTCTGCAGAGAGTACTCCAGAAGTTATTATAGAATCTTGGGGTGCAGTTTGGCTGGAGTGGCAGCCATTTCCATGCTTGGGGTCCCAGGAATTAGGGTTATAATTGCTACAGCAATAGCCATTTTTATAGGGCTACAGATCCTGCTGAATGTTCAAGATTAAAAACAGAGAGTAGACCAACCTACCTTTACTTATAATGCACTTACCTGTTTGATGGGATCAAATTTGGGAGGAAGAAAATTGAGACATTCAACCAGAAACCCAAAGAAAATGTTTAAGGCCCCTAATTTAGAGTATGTGGGTAATGCTATCTTATCAAGTGCAGGTGATTGTGACATAGTAGGGAGACAAATATAAGGATTTGTTTCCCATCATGCACCATGTTATGGTTAACCTGATAACCAATCGGTAGAACAACCCAACAAATAGATTGACCTCATAGTTAAATGGTTATTATTTGTGATTTGTATTAAATCATTTCTTTAAAGCACTTGGGGTGGATAAAAAGGCTCAATTTACCTTGATCACTGGAGCTTTTTATTTACATTGGAGATGGTACAAGGACACGTGGGAAGGTGTAAGGTGTTTATTAATGGGATAAAGCACAGTTAAGTTGGCAATAGTCAAATGTTATCCAATTGTTATTATGCCCAGAATTTATTGATCTATACTTATTTCTTATCATGGTATATTAATGGGTTTAATCATTCATAACAATTGCCACATTATTATTAATAATAATAATAATAAATATACATTCTTTACTCCGACCAGGACTGACCTTTGGGATATGGGAAGGGTTCGATCTTAAAGGACGGCTGCACCGTAAAGATTAACTTTCTAAAAAAGGAAAAGTATCTGGAGTAGGAAGGTAGGATTGCAGAAATCGATGCCCTACAAACTTCATTGGTCATAGGGAACAAGACAGAGCTGGTGGGCTTGGCAGCTTCCTCCCAATTTGTCGGTGAAAATGTTCTTTTCCCTATGGAGCGGATGGGTGGGTGAGACCTTGCGAGAACATGACACAAGTTAGATTTTTTTCCCACAGAAAGCAAATGGTTATTGCAATGATTTGTATATATAGGTAATGATGGGAAATATATATACACATATTAGGAAATAACATCAAACCACAAATGCCAATGAACTTATAGTTTATTAAAGGACAACTCCAACCTCTTAATAACATCTTTTAGAAAGAATGGCCTCTTTAAAATATGTTGATATATCATAGTTTGTCCTATGAATTCATTACTGTATGCCTGCTATGCTTCTGGATGCCTCATGGAAACTGAGCCATTTAGAAACCTGTACTGAGCCTGTACTGAGCCTGGGCATGCTCAGAAGAGACAGACAGGGGATTAACATTCAGTCATTGGCTGTGATGTCAACTGTCAAATCCATAACTGACAGTTACTAACTGGAAGAACCAGGAAGCAGAAACAGGGGAAACAGGACATTGTGCAGGATTTCAGGTTAGACTTACACCTTTCACATTTCAAACTATTACCGTTTAGGGTTTTGAACGGTGATTTACCTGTATGTAAGTTTTCATTTTGGGGCTGGACTTGCCCTTTAATTATTAAC
The DNA here is from genome assembly GCA_019447015.1 of Hymenochirus boettgeri. Taxonomy (NCBI): domain Eukaryota; kingdom Metazoa; phylum Chordata; class Amphibia; order Anura; family Pipidae; genus Hymenochirus; species Hymenochirus boettgeri. Next base: position 7,071 of record JAACNH010000633.1, on the reverse strand, counting down.
AATATTTTGAACAATATGGTTGAGAGAAACCATGACACGGTCAACGTTCTGGTCTGAACAAATGTCTAACATTGACCACATCCGGAGTTTCATACTGCTGAACAAGGATAGAACTGAACCAGAAACAAGGTGGTAAAGAATAAGGTTACAGTATATATTGAGTATAAACCGACCCAGGTATAAACCGAGGTACCTATTTTACCAAAAAAGGAATAAAACTGATTGACTTGAGTATAAGTCGAGGGTAGAAATTATGACCACTACTGCCTTCTGATTCTGTATTGTTTTAAGGCTGAAGTTGCCCTTTAAATGGACAGCAGAATTCCCATACAGTAATCCCATACAGTAATAGACATACTGGATCTGGTTATTACTGTATGGAAATTCTGCTGTCTATTTAAAGGGCAAACAAAGCCTCAAAACAACACAGAATCAGAAGACAATCTTTTTAACAATAGATACCATCCTCCTAATTCTGTATTTTTTGATGCATTAGTTGCATTTAAATGGACAGTAATCCCTGCAGTGGCAATTCCTTGTAATTCCTTGCCATTGCAGCTGTTTGGAAACTAAATCATGCTTAAGTTGCTGGGAGTTGTAGTTTCCAAACATCTGTAGTGGCAAGGAATTACAAGGAATTGCCACTGCAGGGATTTCTGTGCCTAACCCCCTCCGAGAGCCCCCCAGTGTTGAATTCCTACCTTGGCCACTCACTTCCTTCCTCTGCTCTGCCTGAAAACCTTGGTTTATACTTGAGTAATAACGGTATGTGTGTAAGGCACACTCTACTAAGACTAATTACTATCCGGTAACCAGCACAGTATATGGTATCTATATATCTATATATGATAAATCTACCCTTACATCCTACCTATCCGTAACCAGCACAGTAATGGTATCTATATATCTATATATGATAAATCTACCCTTACATCCCTACCTATCTGGTAACCAGCACACTATATGGTATATACTATATATGATAAATCTACCCTTACATCCTACCTATCGGTAACCAGCACAGTATATGGTATCTATATATTTATATATATAATCTACCCTTACATCCTACCTATCTGGTAACCAGCAATTATATGGTATCTATATATCTATAATGATAAATCTACCCTTACATCCTACCTATCCGTTAACCAGCACAGTATATGGTATCTATATCTAATATGATAAATCTCCCCTACATCCTACCTATCCGGTAACCAGCACAGTATATGGTATCTATATATCTATATATGATAATCTACCCTTACATCCTACCTATCGGTACCCACACAGTATATGGTATCTATATATCTATATATGATAAATCTACCCTTACATCCTACCTATCCGGTACCAGCACAGTATATGGTATCTATATATCTATATATGATAAATCTACCCTTACATCCTACCTATCGGTAACCAGCACAGTATATGGTATATCTATATATGATAAATCTACCCTTACATCCTACCTATCCGGTAACGCACAGTATATGGTTCTATATATCTATATATGATAATCTACCCTTACATCCTACCTATCGGTAACCGCACTATATAGGGTAATCTATATATGATAAATCTACCCTTACATCCTACCTATCTCGAACCAGCACATTTAATGGTTATCTATATATGATAATCTACCCTTACATCCTACCTACTCCGTTAACAGCACAGTATATGGTAATCTATATATCTATTTGATAAATCTACCCTTACATCCTACTATCGGTAACCAGCACATATATGGTATCTATATATGATAAAACTTACCCTTACATCCTACCTATCCGGTAACCAGCACAGTATATGATCTAATATCTATATATGATAATCTACCTTACATCCTACCTATCGGTAACCACACAGAATATGATATTATATATCTATATATGATAAATCTACCCTTACATCCTACCTATCAGGTAACCAGCACAGTATATGGTATATATATATAATATATAGATATATATATAATATATCTATATATATATATTATTATATAAATCTACCCTTACAACTCACCTATCTCGGTAACCAGCACAGTATATGTATTATATATTCTATATATGATAAATCTACCCTTACATCCTACCTACGGTAACCATCACAGTATATGGTATCTTATATCTATAATGATAAATCTACCTTACATCCTACCTATCCTGGTACCACACAGTAATATGGTATCTATATATCTATTATGAAATTCTACCCTTACATCCTACTATCCGGTAACCAGCCAGTATATGGTATCGATATCTTATAATGATAAATCTACCCTTACATCTACCTATCCGGTAACCAGCACAGTATATGGTACTATATACTATATATGATAAATCTACCCTTACATCCTACCTATCCGGTAACCAGCACAGTATATGGTATCTATATACCTATATTGATAAATCTACCCTTACATCCTACTATCCTGGTACCAGCACAGTATATGTATCTATATATCTATATATGATAAATCTACCCTTACATCCTACCTATCCGGTAACCAGCACAGTATATGGTATCTATATATCTATTATGATAATCTAGCCTTACATCCTACCTATCCGGTAACCACACAGTATATGGTTCTATTATCTATATATGATAAACCTACCCTTACATCCACCTATCCGGTAACCAGCACAGTATATGGTATCTATATATGATAAATCTACCCTTACATCCTACCTATCGGTAACCGAACAGTATATGGTATCTATATATCTATATATGATAATCTACCCTTACATCCTACCTATCCGTAACCAGCACAGTATATGGTATCTATATATGATAAATCTACCTTACATCCTACCTATCTGGTAACCACCAGCAAGTATGGTATCTATATATCTATATATGATAAATCTACCCTTACATCCTACCTATCCGTAACCAGCACAGTATATGGTATCTATATATCAATATATGATAAATCTACCCTTCATCCTACCTATCCGGTAACCAGCACAGTATATGGTATCTATATATCTATATATGATAAATCTACCCTTACATCCTACCTATCTGGAACCACACAGTATATGGTATCTAATATCTATATATGATAAATCTACCCTTACTCCTACCTATCGGTAACCAGCCCAGATAATGGTATCTATATATCTATATATGATAATCTACCCTTACATCCTACCTATCTGGTAACCAGCACAGTATATGGTATCTATATATCTATATATGATAAATCTACCCTTACATCCTACCTATCCGGTAACCAGCACAGTATATGGTATCTATATATCTATATATGATAAATCTACCCTTACATCCTACCCATCCGGTAACCAGCACAGTATATGGTATCCTATATATGATAAATCTACCCATACTCCTACCTATCCGGTAACCAGCACAGTATATGGTATCTATATATCTATATATATAAATCTACCCTTACATCCTACCTATCCGGTAACCAGCACAGTATATGGTCTTTATATCTATTATGATAAATCACCTTACTCTACCTATCGGTAACCACACATTATATGATATCTATATATCTATATATGATAAATCTACCCTTACACCCTACCTATCGTAACCAGCACAGTATATGGATATCTATATATGATAAACTACCCTTACACCTACCTATCCGGTAACCAGCACAGTATATGGTATCTATATATCTATATATGATAAATCTCCCTTACATCCTACCTATCCGTAACCAGCACAGTATATGATATCTATATATCTATATATGATAAATCTACCCTTACATCCTACCTATCTGGTAACCAGCAAGTATAGGTATCTATATATCTAATATGATAAATCCCCTTACATCCTACCTATCTGGTAACCAGCACAGTATGGTATCTATATATCTATATTGATAAATCTCCCCTTACATCCTACCTATCTGGTAACCAGCACAGTATATGATATCTATATATGATAATCTACCCTTACATCCTACCTATCGGTAACCGCACAGTTATTGTATCATATATCTATATATAAATCTACCTTACATCCTACCTATCCGTAACCACACAGTATATGATCTATATATCTATATATGATAAATTACCCTTACTCCTACCTATCCGGTAACCAGCACAGTATATGGTATCTATATATCTATATATAAATCTACCCTTACATCCTACCTATCTGGTAACACGCACAGTATATGGTATCTATATATGATAAAATCTACCCTACATCCTACCTATCCTGTAACAGCACAGTATATGGTACTATATATCTATATGATAATCTACCTTACATCCTACCTATCGGTAACCACACAGTATATGTATCTATATATCTATATATGATAATCACCCTTACATCCTACCTATCGGTAACAGCACAGTATATGGTATCTATATATCTATTTATGATAATCTACCCTTACATCCTACCTATCCGGTAACCAGCCAGTATATGGTATCTATATATCTATATATGATAAATCTACCCTTACATCCTACCTATCCGGTAACCACACAGTAATGGTATCTATATACTATAATGATAAATCTACCCTTACATCCTACCTATCCGGTAACCAGACAGTATATGTATCTATATACCTATATATGATAAATCTACCCTTACATCCTACCTATCGGTAACCACACAGTATATGGTATCTATATATCTATATATGATAAATCTACCTTACATCCTACCTATCCGGTAACCAGCACAGTATATGGATCTCTATATCTATATATGATAAATCTACCTTTACATCCTACCTATCCGGTAACCAGCAACGTATATGGTATCTATTATCTATATAGATAAACTACCCTTACATCCACCTATCCGTAACCAGCACAGATATGGTATCTATATATGATAAATCTACCCTTACATCCTACCTATCGGTAACCAGACATTATATGGATCTATATATCTATATATGATAAATCTACCCTTACATCCTACCTATCCGGTAACCAGCACAGTATATGGTAATCTATATATGATAAATCTACCCTTACATCCTACCTATCTGGTAACCAGCACAGTAAATGATATCTATATATCTATATGATAAATCTACCCTTACATCCTACCTATCCGGTAACCAGCACAGTATATGGTATCTATATATCATATATGATAAATCTACCCTTACTCATACCTATCCGGTAACCACACAGTATATGGTATCTTATATCTATATATGATAAATCTACCCTTACATCCTACCTATCGGGTAACCAGCACAGTATATGGTATCTATATATCTATATATGATAAATCTACCCTACATCCTACCTATCTGGTAACCAGACACAGTATATGGTATCTATAATCTATATATGATAATCACCCTTACATCCTACCTATCTGGTAACCAGCACAGTATATGGTATCTATATATCTAATATATGATAAATCTACCCTTACATCCTACCTATCCGTAACCAGCACAGTATATGGTATCTATATATCTATATATGTATAATCTACCCTTACATCCTACCTATCCGGTAACCAGCATCAGTATATGGTATCTATATGATAAATCTACCTACAATCCTACCTATCCGTAACCAGCACAGTAATAGGGTATCTATATATCTATATATGATAAATCTACCCTTACATCCCTACCTATCCGGTAACCACACAGTATATGTATCTATATCTATATATGATAAATCTACCCTACATCTACCTATCCGGTAACCAGCACATTATATGATATCTATATATCTAATATGATAATCTACCCTCCTCCTACCTATCGGTACCAGCACAGTATATGATATCTATATAATGATAAATCTACCCTACATCCACCTTCCGTAACCAGCACAGTATATGGTATCATATATCTATATATGATAAATCTACCCTTACATCCTACCTATCCGGTAACCAGCACAGTATATGATATCTATATATCTATATATGATAAATCTACCCTTACTCCTACCTATCTGGTAACCAGCAAGTAATGGTATCTATAATCTATATATGATAAATCTACCCTTACATCCTACCTATCTGTACCAGCACAGTAATGGTATCTATATACTATATATGATAATCTACCCTTACATCCTACCTATCGGTAACCAGCACAGTAATATGAATCTATCATATTGATAAATCTACCCTTACATCCTACCTATCGTAACCAGCACAGTATATGGTATCTATATACTATATATGATAAATCTACCCTTACATCCTACCTATCCGGTAACCATCACAGTATATGGTATCTTATATCTATATATGATAAATCTACCCTTACATCCTACCTATCCGGTAACCAGCACAGTATAGAGTATCTATATATCTATATATGATAAATCTACCCTTACCTCCTACTCTCTGGTAACCAAGCACAGTATATGGTCTCTACTATATGATAAATCTACCCTTACATCTACCTATCGTAACAGCACAGTATATGGTACTTATATATCTATATATGAAAATCTACCCTTACATCCTACCTATCCGGTAACCAGCACAGTATATGTTTATCTATATATCTATATATATAAATCTACCCTTACATCCTACCTATCGTACACAGCACAGTATATGGTATCTATATATCTATATAGATAAATCTACCCTTACATCCTACCTATCCGGTAACCAGCACAGTATATGGTATCTATATATCTACATATGATAAATCTACCCTTACATCCTACCTATCCGGTAACCGGCACAGTAATAGGTATCTATATATCTATATATGATATCTACCCTTACACCCTACCTATCGGTAACCAGACACGTATATGGTATCTATATATCTATATATATAAATCTACCCTTACATCCTACTATCCGGTAACGGCACAGTAATGGTATCTATATATCATATGATAAATCTACCCTTACACCCTCCTATCTGGTAACCAGAACAGTATATGATATCTATATATCTATATATGATAAATCTACCCTTACATCCTACCTATCGGTAACCACACAGTATATGGTATCTATATATCTATATTGATAAATCTACCCTTACATCCTACCTATCCGGTACCAGCACAGTATATGGTATCTATATATCTATATATGATAATCTAA